>CBVK0103691994.1:0-11074 GCA_900067695.1 Picea abies
AATGGCAGATGGATAATGCATTTTATGTGATGATTCTGTTATTCTAAGCTCTAAATTCCATGTTATGAGTGGCATATATTTACTGTTGTTACATTTGATATTTTCACCATGATTCATTACCTGGTTACACCTTCACAAGACACGTGTTAGTAACAACATGAAACTAAAGAAATGGAAAGAGACTTATGAAAAAAATCCAAGAACAGGGACTATACTATACTATGTTAAGAGGTTATGTGCAAATGAAATGAAAAGGAGTTAGTGTTAGTCCTAACTAGCAATGGTTAGTGGCTATACGAATTATATTGAGTTATATTGGGCACATTTGATATATGGTATGGTATGGTTTTTGGCAATGGTACTTAATATGGATTGGGGTGGCACAATTGGAAAGCAATATGTCACAAGTTTCAATGCATGGAATTAATGGCATGGCTATTGGTATGGTTTTTGGTTGGGTGTCGTGTACTACGAAATTGAATGGGGTCTAATATGGAAGCGACATGCAGTAAATACACGTCACTCCATACTTCTCCCATCGGGTTGTCACCCTAGCATGGTTATTGTTTCATTTGGTTTTGTTGTGGTTAAACTCTGAGATTCAAGCCTGGAAGGAACTACTCGACCAGCTTGCCCTTTTTAAAGCCATTGGTTACAGGTATGGTTCTTTTCACCCATCCATGAACTTTGCTCTTTGTATGAACGAATGATGGCTCGATAATGTGTTGGTTTATATTTTCCTGAGATTGGAAACTGTGTAAATGCATGGGTATTTTCTCTGGAATGGTTGTGTGTTATTCATTTGCAAATGAATGAATTGGTTGTTGAAGTTATGATTTCGTTGGTTGTTCTGTGTGGTGAAAACTGTGATGTCTCTCTGTTGTTTTAAGTAGTTATGGGTATTTTGTTGGAGGGTTTCACTCAGTTTAGCCTTGATGGTGGCCTCCTCACAGTTATGGTAACCATGTCAGGTTGTATTCGATTTCTATAGGGTTGATGTGTATGTTTTTGAACTACCTTTTGGTCAGTGTGTATCTTCTAGAGCTTGGTCATGGGTGTTACAGGTATGAACTAACTGAGAGGGGGGGGTGAATCAGTTAGTGTAAATTATTATCAATGACAACCTTGATCATCTGCGTCATCTCTGCTGTAGCCATATTTCCAACAATGGGAATATTTTTGTGGTATTGGCATCAACACAATTGGTTATGGGGTGGCTATTATGCCAAGAAGTATGATTTATGGTTGTTGGTAATACCTGGGATCTACATTTCCATTGGCATTGTTATAAATTGGTTCAACTCTTGAGAAAAGTGTGAGTCTTATGCCCTTGTGCGTTCTTGGTATTTGTTACTGTCCAGTGAGCAATCGTTTCTCCTCTGCATCATTTCCTACCCTACCGGGTGTTGAACTGTCACACTATTACACAAGTTGAGAGTTATAAAATCCTGTGGTTCCACCGTGCTTATTTTGAATGTTTTCTACCTACTGTTGATATGTTCAACCTCCAGTGTCTCTCTATTTTGGTGATCGAGCAAACTCTTGATTATTTCTTGTGCTCATGGTCATAGAGCCTGATTTTGATAACCCAACTAGTCACACTCTTGTCGGGTATCTTGTTGACTGTCATAAATTGGTTGAGTGTTTATGATAGTTTCTTTGAGTATTGTCTCATCTTTGTTTGATCGAGTTTTTGGAAAGTTGTAATCGAGGCTTAGAATTGGTGTACATTCGAGGGGATGCCTCCTTTCGTTATGCGTTGGTTGTTGTGTTCCTATAGTGTGGTGTCAAGTGTAGTTGGTGGATGATGTGTGTTTGATTATTCCCGATCGAGAAAATTGCAAGTTGGGAAAGTTGATGACTGTGACTTTGTTGTTTACTGTGTATAGATTATGAAGACATCGTGCATTTTTTTATTTAATTGTACCATCAGAAATGAAGCTCGGGTTTTGTAGTATGGTTTTATTGCAAGTTTATTTGTTAACATTGTCAAAAGAATGAAATCAGAAAAGTTTTAAAAAGGTCTGTACAACTCAAGAAAATACATATGTCTATGTTTGATTTGGGAAATTGTGAATTATGGGCAGTGGTTGACATTTTATAGAAATATATGATGAACAGATTTGACAATGTGACTGTGTGTTCCTTTTAATTTTATTTAAATGAAAGGAAACAAGTATTCTCTTAACAAGACTGTTAAAAGGTATAGTGATTCTGAGTATGATTATAGACTTTGTTAATGGAAAATGTTTGAAGAATTGATTGAGGTACAATGAGCAATTTTTGACACACGGGAATTGCTAATTGGTATTGGTATCCTGGTATTGAATACATAGTTGTATTTTATGGATTACTTAATTAGTTTTACACATAGTATGCATTCTTTTCCCTACCATTATTTCACTTTTCGCACATTACAACTCCCCTCTCCTTCCCATATTCACTATCCACTCCATGTTCCTAAAATTTAATTATAGTTAAGATAAATTATGTATTATGACAACTAAAGGATCGCACAGGGATGAATTACAGTGATACATTCTTTTGATTTGCGATATAGTTGATTGTTTGATGTTTTGTGAGCAATAATCATGAACTATTCCCCTTCATTTTAACACTTTTCTCTCAATACAATCCCTCACAAATACCAGAACCCTTATTCACCCCCTTCTCATTGAAAAGTATTAAATGATTTGTATGGATTGGATCGCATGAGTCTGATATGTTGTTGAGCCAAACTTTGTTTCATATTTAAAAGAGAGTTATATTGGGCACATTTGATATATGGTATGGTATGGTTTTTGGCAATAGTTAATATGGATTGGGGTGGTGCAATTGGCAAGCAATATGTGCAAGTTTCAATGCATGGAATTAATGGTATGGTTTTTGGCTGGCTGTCGTGTACTAGGAAATTGAATGGGGTGGAAGATGGAAGTGACATGCAATAAATGCACATCAATCCATACTTCTCCCATTGGGATGTCACCCTAGCATGGTTTTTGTTTCATTTGGTTTGTTGTGGTTAAGCCCCAAAATTCAAGCCTGGAAGGAACTACTCGATTTGCTGACCCTTTTTAAAGCCATTGGTTACAGGTATGGTTCTTTTCGCCCATCCATGAATTTCGCTCTGTGTATGAAACAAACAATGGCTCGGTAATGTGTTGGTTTGTGTTTTCCTGAGATTGGAAACTGTGTAACATGTGGGTATTTTCTTTGGAATGACCGTGTGGCTATTCGTTTACAAATGGAAAATTGATTTGTTGAAGTTGTGATTTCGTTGGTTGTTTTGTGTGATGGAAATTGTTATGTCTCTTTTTTGTTTTTAGTAGTTATGGGTATTTTGTTGGAGGGTTTCACTCTATTTATCCTTGTTGTCTGCCTCCTCAAAGTTATGATAACCATATCTGGTTGTATTCGGGTGCTATGGGGTTGTTGTGTATGTTTCAAACTACCTTTTGGTCACTGTGTATCTTCGAGAGCCATGTTTGTGGGTTTTTCACCTGGTTATGGACTTATTTTTGTGACATTGGCATCAACACAGTTAGTTAGGGGGTGGCCATTATGCCAAGAAGTATTCTTTATGGTTGTTGGTAATACCCGGGGTCTACATTTCCATCGGCATTGTTGCAAATTGGTTCGACTCTTGAGAAAAGCGCGAGGGTTATGCCTCTGCGCGTTCTTGGTATTGGTTATTGTCTAGTGAGAAATCATTTCTCCTCTGCATCGTTGTCTACCCTACTCGGTGTTGAACTGTCACACTATTACATAAGATGAGAGTTATAAAATCCTATGGATTCCACCGTGCTTGTTTTGAAGGTTTTATACCTGTTGTTGATTTGTTCGACCTTCAGTCTCCTTGTGTTTTGGTGACTGAGCAAACTCTTGATTATTTCTTGTTATAGATCCCAATTTTGATAAACCCAACCAGTCACACTCATGTCGGGGATATTGTTGACTTTCATAAATTGGTTGAGTGGTTATGACAGTGGTTTTGAGTATTGTCTCGTCTCTTTTGATTGGGTTGTTGGAAAGTTGCAATTGGGGATGAGAATTGGTATACAGTTGAGGGGTTGCCGCCTTTTGTTGTGACAGTTGCATCGATAACCCATATGGTTTTTTTTTATTAAATTGGTTGATTGGGAGTAAATGGTAATCTACAGTAAGAGGGTTGCCTCTTTTCGTTATGTGTTGGTCTTTGTCAAAAGAATGAAATCGGGCAAGTTTTAAAAGGGTCTATTCAACTCAGGAAAATACTTGTGTCTATGTTTGATTTGGGAAACTGTGAATTATGGGAAGTGGTTGATATACTATAGAAATATATGATGGACATACATGAAATAATATGACTGTCTGTTCCTTTTGATTTTGTTTTAACTAAAAAAGAGAAGGAAATGAAAATAAACAAGAATTCTATTAACATGAAGGTTGAAAGGCATAGTGATTCTGAGTATGATTATACACTGTGTTAATGGAAAAAGTTTGAAGATTTGAATGTGTGACAATGAACAAGTTTTGAAACACAATAATTGTTTAATTGGTGTTGGAATCGTTCATATTTAATACAAAGGTGTTTTAATGGATTACTTAATTGTTTTTTCGAACAATATTCGTTCTTTTCCCTACAATTATTTCACTTTTCCCACATTACAACTCCCCTCGCCTTCCCATATTCACTATCCACTCCCTGTTCTTAAAATTTAATTATGGTTAAGATAAATTTTGTATTATGACAGTCAAAGGATTGCACAAGGATGAATTACAATGATATATTCTTTTGATTTACGATACAATTGATTGTTTGATGTTTGTGACCAGTAATCATGATCTATTCCCCCTCATTTTAACACTTTTCTCTCAATACAATCCCTCACATATCCCAGAACCCTTGTTCACCCCCTGCTCATTGACAAGTATTAAGCAATTTGTATTGATTGGATTGCATGAGTCTAATATGTTGTTGAGCCAAACTTTGTTTCATATTTAAAAGAGTTTCCATGTATGGTTGTTGAAGAAACTATTTTCTAATCAATAATGCATAGAAGAATGATCTTTTTCAGCAGAAGTAGTCATAGCCAGGGTAACAGAGGAAGAGGAAATTGGAACAAGGGCCCTAGAAGGCCAAGGTTCTATATACACTTTGATGCAGACTCACAAGAGTTAGGCCAACTATTTCAAGATGGATTTTTTAACTGGATTGGGCAGGGAGTGTTCCAACCTAGGCCTGAAACGCCTCCCTTCCAAGCCACATAGGTCCTTGGTATCCCAATACCCCCTCATGTTTCACTACAACCTGAAATCCTTGAAAACGATGGATGGCAAGAGATTGTCCACCTGATAGTCTCCCAACATCGTGGCTGGCGTAACTTGTCTCTACCTACCCCTCCACTTGTTAATCAAATTGTTCAAGTTGCTCCTGTCCACTCACCAGTACAGTCTTCCCATGCAAGAAAAAGGTTAAAAATTGAGGCCCACCATGCTCCTGACAAACGAAAATTCGTTGCTTCCCCCTCCTCACTCTCAAATGACTCTGCCAAATCTGTGTCCTCCCGCATGCATTTGAGAGATGATTTCTCTCATGTGATCAATGAGATTAGGCCTAATGGCTCCACACAACCTAAGGAAAATTCAAAGAGATCAAAGGGTGACAACAACAAAAACAAGGGACATATTACCTCCCAAAGTGGCAAATATGGATTTTAAGTGTTTTTATTTATTGATTGTTGAGAACAGTTGACTTCTGAAATTTTGGACATAACACTATTTTCTGGATATATGGGTAATATATTTTTGGAAATAATTTCAATTATCATCTATATAAATTGTCAAAATATGAAAGTGATGACGAGAGTCAAAAGGAGGGATGTTTTGTTTGATTAACTAGTTGTGTTATGATTGTTAAAGAACTAAAGGGAGTCACAAGGGGTCCCACCTACTAGTTATTATTTATTAAAAACCCTTATTATGATTTTATTACTTTTTCCCCTTAACTAAAAAGTAGGTTGAGCTTTAGTTAACTTAAATAAAGAAGTAGTTCAACTACTTCAACTAATTCTAATTGCTTATAGGAAAAAGGAAAAGGAGGAACAAGAGGAGAATAGAAGGAGAAGCATACTAAGGTCTTCTCTTTGAGTTTTTTTGAGATAATTCATTTTTCATTCATTCTTTAATTCATTGGAAGCCTAATTCTCTTTTATGATAGCAGGGTCATATTGTAGACAACAAGATTTATTGATGAATTACATCATTCAGACACTTGTTTTTCAAAGGTGTTGATCTATCTTTGATAGTCTGTGTATACTTGTCTGTTTGTGAATTAAATTTCATGACTAGCAAAGGATATTGTGCAGAGTCGAGTGGGAAACAATCTGTGGCAAGTTGATCCAGCTTTTAAAGTTCAGTTTTTTACCTTATGTCAGAAGTCCTTTTGTATGGTTTTCATCAGGGACATCTAAGTTTGACTTTGGTCCAAAACTTCCTCAGGCAATTTTGTAAAGAGAATGATTCTTTTGATAAATTGGAATGAAATAAACGATTTCTTTATGTCTCATCTGTTTTGATTATTGTCTTGGTGTCTTTACTTCTATCTCTATATTTATTTCAGCATCTGTTATATTCATAAAATTACATAAATAATGAATTTTCCAGCAAGATTTCATTTATAAAAAAAACAATCCTAAGAACTTGTAATCAATACTTGTGAATTAGGATACAAATTTTGATGGCTATAAATATAGGGTGATATTCCTGTCTATCTTGATTTAGCCAAGAAAGATCTGAAAATGATTGAGTAATATCATTTCATATCTTTTACTCAACATTTATTTGGCAACCATTCTGGGGATATCTTCAATATCTCTCTGGTTGATTTTTATGCTTGATTATCATCGAATGCAACTATTTTTCTGATATTGATTCTTTGACTATTTTATTTCTTAATGACTGTACCTATTGCAAGGAATCCCAATATTGATCCTGGTCTTCAAGATTAGACCAACAATGATTTGAATTTGTTTAATACCATTTTAGACACTGCTAATACTCGGGCTGAGCTTAATCATTCATGGGAAACAATTGAACTAGACATTAGTGCCCAAGAACGTTGGGAAGCTAGACGTAGACAGACTAGAAATCAGAAATAACCCTCTTGTTCCTTCAGCTTTGACCTTCTTTTCATGTCCTTAGACCCTCATGTTTCTAGGAGAAGAAGGGTCTTATCACCTAAAATTAATCCTATTGCTGAAATAGGAAGAAGGAACGTTGTGTTATCTATCCAAAAAAGTGCTCTAAGGAGAAGCTTGTATGACTGATCTAGTTTGTCTTTCTCTCCCTTACCTATCATCCACAAGATGGCATCTAGTGGTGGCTCTAGTGGCATTGGAAGCACTTCTTCCTCTCAATATTCAGGTTTGTTAGTGATTGGTAGCTTATATAGCCACCATGTCCCTATCCAATATACCACAAACCCCACCAAAGTCATTAAAAAGTATGGGATTTTTCAATTTGAAGAAGACGCTACAACCACACCGTGGCATGTTTCCTCTCCTCTTAACCTAACACCTACTACTAATCCACTTCGTAAATTCAAAGAGCATCTTCCTAGTTTTTCAGGGAATAACATATTCACTACAAATGAACACCTGGTGGCATTTTCTAATGCCTGTCACAACATAGGAGCCAATGAAAATGATACTTGCATGCACTTATTTGTCAATTCCTTTGAAGGAAAGGCTACAGCCGATTTGTTTGATCTTCTTCCTAAGATTCTATCAAATTGGGAGGAGTTAGTATATTGGTTCAAATCCACCTATGGGCAATCTAAAAGCCTAGCTGAGTAGTTACGGGAGTACAATAACATCGCCAATAAAAATGGTGAGACCATCAAGTCCTTCAACTTGCATTTCACTAAGTTATACAATCAAATCCTTGAACTCATCCGACCTCGGAACCAAGCCGCTTTCATGCATTATTATAATTCATTACCTTCCCCCTACCGTCATAGGCTTGAGGAAAAATCCATTGATAACCTAGGTTTCGCTCTGCATACGTGTTTGGATTATGAAGAATAGCCCGAAAGAACAAGTCTTCCTCAGGGAGAATTATTTAAACAAACAGACATGTTCGCCCTCTTATAGCTAATACAAGATATGAATAATCATATGATAGCATATGAGAGAAATGGAAATGTCTCCCCTCTCACCTCTAGAGATTCATTCTCTTCTGCACCTCACTTTATAAATCCAATTGAAAATAATTTTCAGCCTAAAGCTATCCTACCTCGAAGTTGGCGTAACTTTTGCGAGGAACACCATGAGGAAACCACATGTGAGGTAAATAAGAGTGCCAGAGATAATATCTTTGGTAAAAGACCAGAAACTACCATCGTTGTCCTAGATTTTGCAGAGCCAGAAGATGTCATGATCATTAATACTAGGAACAAATCCTACGCTCCCAAAGGAAAATATGATCCTCCCTGAAATTCTTCTAGCCCGAGCTCATCCTCACCTGCTACTACATTGTTTAGGTTCCTAAGGTTTCTGACAGTCAAGGAACTACCTCTCCTCTCCCCTCTTTCAAATACAATATTATGAATCAATTGGCCAACATCAAAGAAGATGCAACCCTTCTGGACATGGTTGTCATCCCTGAACAACAGAAGCATCTAAAACAATTCATGGAAGGAAAAGCGTCCATTGTAGCCAACCTCTCTGGAGAGGTAAATGAAGAGGATTTGTCTGTAAATAAAGTAGGTGTACATAAATTTAGATACCCTGTAAAAAATCCCCCTTTTTATATTTCTGTAAAAATTATGGATAAGATCGCCCATTGTTGGCTCATTGATGGCGGTTCGGGCCCAAGTGTAATGTTGAAGATTATTTGGAAGATCTAGGCTTGTCTTGCACAAATGAAAATGCCAGAAGCATGCTCTCTTATAATAGTCTACAAAAAACGACCATAGGTGAGATTAAATATGTGACCTTAGTTTTGTGTGCACACCCTGAAATAAGGACAACCCTTAGTATTTAGGTAATTGATATGCCAGTAAGCAATTACTCAATCATATTAGGAAGAGATTGGAAATCTTTGACAGGTGGATACCTCTCACTCGATGAGACACACTTATTCATTCCTTGAAATGGTAAAACCATCATAGTCCTTAGAGAGGGAAGGATTTCACCTTACACAGAGAGTGTCCCACAACCTAATGTGAACTATATCGAAGAGGACCTAGGGGTGTATTCCATCTTTGCCGAGGAGGATAATGTTCCCTTGGAACAAATTGATTTAGATGATGGTATGTGGCACATGCACTTTGATGGTTCATGCTCTAGTGAAGGTAATGGAATTGGCATTATCTTGTACTCTCCTGTGGGGAAAATTCATAACTTTTCTTACAGGTTGGAGTTTTCTTGCACAAACAATGTCACTGAATTCAAAGCTTTATTATTAGGCATTGAAAACGCCTATAATCTAGGTTGTGCTCACCTTATAGTTTTTGGAGATTATGAGCTTGTTGTGAACCTTTTACGTAAGATATACTCTCTTAGCAACAAGTTGATGAAACAATAAACCCAAACTATCTGGGCACTTATCTCGAACCTATTATCTTTCAACATTACTCATGTTAAGAGGGAATTGAACTCAATGGCTGATTGATTAGTTGTTTTTGCAGCCTCTCCTAATCAGAAAATTATGCCACACAGACCTTATTGTACTTTTCAATTTCTATATCATCCAAATATCCCTCACAATATAGGATCCTGGCAGGTCTTCCCTAGCGATGAGAGCATCTGTGATTTCATTCAAAATGAACCTTATAAGCACAAGGAAATTATATCCATAGAAAAAAAAAGATTCCTAAGGGCTTGAATCCTCTAGAGAGTTCATTTTCATCAAGTGATGTAGGCAATAAAGAGAAACATAAAGAAGAGGAGTCAAAAAGGAAGGTGGGTGAAACCATCTCCTTGAACATTGGGACACCCGAGTCTCCAAAGAATGTTAAAATAGGTGCCAATGTTCTGATGAAGAGAAAATGAAGTTTGCCAAGCTGCTTGGAGAATTTCAATATGTTTTTTCTTGGTATTATGAAGATCTTCGTGGATTTGATCCTGCTCTTATACATCATTCCATTCCCATCAAGGAAGGCATAAAACTAATTAGGCAAAAACAAATACCTATCAACCCTGCACTGGATGCAACTATTCGAAAGGAGTTGGAAAAACTCGTGAAAGTTGGAATCATCTTTCCGGTCAAATATTTTGAATGGGTTTCCAATTTGGTTCTTGTTTGGAAAGCAACTAGTCACATTAGATTATGTGTTGACTTTCATGCATTAAATCGGGCTAGTATAAAAGATCACTTTCCTCTCCCTAACATGGAAATAATTTTGCAGCAAGTTGTAGGGTCACAAATGATGTTCTTTATTACTTGTTGGGGTACCTTTGCTTATGAATGTATGCCTTTTGGCTTATCTAATGCAGGTGCCACTTTTCAAAGAGCTATGCAAATATATTTCGACGATTTGATCGGCAAGATCATTCAAATCTACCTTGATGACTTAATTGTGTACTCTAAAAAATGATCAGATCATTTTGGTCATCTAAAAAGAGTTCTCATGCAATGTAGCAAAATTTGGCATCTCTCTAAATCCTTCTAAGTCCATTTTCAGCTTTACCAAGGGAAAGCTCCTTGGACACATTGTCTCTGATTCAGGAATAAGCATTGATCCTGAAAGGATTGCTGCTATTCTTAATCTGCCTACTCCCACTTCCAAGAAGGATGTTCGAGCTTTTATGGGTGTTATTAACTTTTTCCATAGGTTTGTTCTAGATTTTGTTATGATGGTCAAACCAATTCATAATCTTCTTAAGCAAGCTCGTTCTTTTTCTTGGATAGATGATGTCAGAAATTCTTCTGTAGGGATCAAGAAATCAATTAGCTCCGCACCGGTTTTAGTGAAGCAGGATTTTGAGAAGGAATTCACGATATATACTATCCTGCTATCCTCATGCAAAATGATGACCAAGTTAATGAAAAACTAGTGGCTTACATGAGTCAAAGTTTGTCTGATGATGAA
>CBVK0103692006.1:0-15559 GCA_900067695.1 Picea abies
GCAAAAATGCAAAGTGGGGTGAAAACCTACCTTATATGCCAGTGATGGTATATACATGCCGGAGGCACGAACAAGCTAAAGAATGCTATAAATCCACGAAACCCTGGACAAAACCACTTCAAACCATGTCTTATACTTCTCAATTAGTTCGTATGGTATAAAAAATAGGAAAGGTAGGGTAAAAACTATATAAAGTGGATGAAAATATTCTAAAAATAGTAAAAAATAAGAAATTTAGCATATCATTTGAGTTTTCCACCCACATAGTGCTTTTGAGGCCATTTTACCCATGATCTTCCAACGATGATTCCGAGAGATACGATCGAAGAAATTTGAAATTGTTTAGACCAAGTAAGTGCTCATCATGTCCTATTCTATTTCAATGATTTAATTTTTAGATTTAATGCTCAATTTTTGTGTTTTAGAGGTTGTAAATTTGAAACTAGGGTGTACGTGGGTTATAGTTCATCAAGTCGCTTACACAACCTCATGTACACGGGCAAGTCGAATCATGCCCACATATACGAAGCCCTATAAGTGACTATTATAATTGTAGCCCGCATACAAGTCCATGAACAAGTTTTTAATAAAAATTGACTCAAAATTTGATGTTTCCTTTGTAGGATGGAAATTGAATGGAGAGAGAAGGAGCATGAGGAGATTGATGCTCAAGTCGAAAGGGATGTGAGGGCCGAAAAATATTTGCAAAGATGTGGGCTCTATAAATTTTGGGCCATAAAAGGAATGAGGGCTCAAGTGTGGTTTCTCTAAACATTGATAAACTATTAGGATCCAGAGAGAGGCCTTCAATATCGATGGGAAACCATTGAGAATTGAGGTGGAAAACATCTATTTTATCATAGGGTTGTCTCACTGAGGCAAGGTGGTGAATACAAAGGGATGAGGGGATAGAGGTGGGAGGTCTATGGAGGATTACATCTCCACCTACTTCATTGCAAACACAAAGAAAGTGGGGAGCCAACTCCCTATTTGGGAGATTGTGAACCTAAGTATGAATATCATTTCCTTAGTACTCACATAGATATTAGGATTGGCCTCATTGCATCAGGAGTCAAGGCCTTTTATTTTCTATTTTTGGGAGTGTTTGAGACCCACAATTTATGATAGGTGCACTTCACTATTGGCCAACATGAAGAGCCAGCTGAATGACTGTAAACTTGGGAGGATGAAGAACTTCAGGTTTGCATCAATTTTGTGTAGTTTTTTCTTTGAGAGGGTTCCAAATCTTATCCCTAGAGTGGAAAT
Organism: Picea abies; assembly: GCA_900067695.1. NCBI lineage: Eukaryota > Viridiplantae > Streptophyta > Pinopsida > Pinales > Pinaceae > Picea > Picea abies. The sequence continues at coordinate 1,267 of CBVK0103692006.1, forward strand.
TCCTCCACATGATCTACACGATCCAATCATGACTTGGTGGACCAATGTGATGAGGAGGATGGGAGGTGGTAGGGTACCAACCCCCTACAATGATGAGTTCTTTCACTGGTGGTGACGACATATCATTTCCATCGATGACTATCCCTATGAGGGGATTGATTATCGAGGATATCATGACATGAAATTACCACCAAGATCCTCCTTTGGAGAGATCAGTGAGAATTTGATTTTTGTATATTTCATGTTTTTATGTTTTTCAATTTAATAAATGCAAACAAAAACACAAATATTTTTGTATGGTATCATATATTAATATTTATTTCTTTGATGCAGATGTAGGTCCATGACAACCAGACCTATACCCATGGCATCGACACAGGGGGAAAGGATATTATATGGTTTGTGAGGATGCAGAGAGAGTTATCTAGAATATGCATGGAAACCTTTTTTGTCTGGTGCAAAGGATTCCTATGGTCTAGGAGGAGGATCTGCCAGAGGCTATGTAGCGGCAGGTTGTGGATGTACCCCATGCATGGGTGAGACTCTTTTGACATCTAGGGAACTCCATAGTGTGTTATCATGGCATGTATTCAGGACCTCAAGATTATATGCCATGGTTATATGATGTACTAGTTGTATGTATATTTTTGAGGGATACAAGCCTGATTTATATGTTTTGGATTTAATGGATGAAATATAAAAATATTTTGGTCTTCGGATTTAATTGCATATATTACAATGTATGTATGTGTGTCTTCTTTACTTAGTTATGTGACATATGTCAATCTAAAATGTAATTATCATATGTATAATATACTTGATTAGAACTTCTAGGGATATGATTATAAGTAATAAAATCAAAATATTGTTCCAAAAGTCATACCTGAAGGAAATATTAGAGTAATGTAGCATCTCTTACTTGATATTTGTCATTCAATTGACATACTACTAACTGGGAATATAGGATAAATTCTAAAGATTGAACACCATCTGAAATGGCATCGCGTAATAGCTCTATAATGATGCTATACTAAGCCACATTATTCATTGATGGCCCCAGAAAAACGCCTCCTAAAGACACTAGTTGTCCCCCAGGTGAATAGATAACCCAAGCTATAGAATCCATGTTATGAGTATGAAAAATGTCACTGTATATGAATCCTAAGAACACTAAATATCCTATTGACATATGTCAACCAAGGGGAAAATCAATAAGCAAGCCGACAACACAAAAGAATAAAGAAACAAATACATACACTAACATACACTAGTATACAAAGGTCACACTTGAAATCAAAGGATGAAGAATAATATATTTTAAGGTAGATGCTGTTTCTAGGATCATCCAACATATTTGCTTCATAATATTCTAATTTGTAGGATCCTTTTTCGAGGACATGTTTCACAATATAAGGACTGTTTCATATGAGATTGAATTATTCTACCCCCAACAGTTCCTTAGCTTGGTCATAAAGAAGAACCAAGTCACCCTCAACGTACTGCCAGGGATAGATAGAATTATCATATTGGACCTTAACACATCATTTATTTTCCTTGATCACTATAGAGGCATCTCGACCCTCCTCATTGAGTTTATCTAAGTGTATGAGAAAGTATTCAAGATTAGTTTTGTTAGGTAGGAGCTCGATTTCCAATTTAAAGGAAGGGATTATGCATTCAATAGGAAGGATCGACTCCACTTCGTGGACTAACTGAAATGGTGAGAAACTGGTGGAATTATTTACTGTGGTTTAGTATTCCCATAGTGTAAGGTAAAGCATCACATTCCAGTTAGATTTACTTTGCCTGGATTGTTTTTTGCCAAATGGATTTTAGATATTTATTCATGGCCTCTACTTGTCCATTTTCCTGGGTATAGTAGGGTGACAAATGATCCTGTTTAAATCCTAGTTTTGATGTTAACTCTTTCATCATCTCATTATGGAAGTGGCTACCTTGATCAGTGACAATTTCCTTCAAGATTCCTAACCGAGCTATAATTTGATTGAATACGAAAAGTGTTGCAGTCTCATCATCGAATTTAATGGTAGGCATGGTCTCAGCCCATTTAGTAAAATAATCAACCACCATGATAATATGATGGTGCCCCCCAACTAAGGATGGGATGCAGTCCATGAATTCCACCCCCCACTTGGTGAAGGGACTGATGGTAACTAGGTGAAGAGGCGAAGGGTGCGAGCACATATTACAAGTGAACACCTAGCAAGCGTGACACTTCTTGACCGCATCTAGACAATATTTAAAATTTGATGACCAAAAATAACCAACTCGCAATATATTTTGAGTTGTCACAAGGCCGGATAAGTGACTTCCACACACCCCACTGTGACATTCATTGAGAATGGTTGCAACCTCCTCATGAGTCAAATAATGAAACAAAATAACACCCATCCCTTGATGATACAGTGTGTCTCCTATAATGAGGTAGTTTTTGTTCTGATGGCGTATACATCATTGATTATCTCTCAAAAGACATTAGGGAAGCTTCATATTTTGAAGGTATATAAGAATATCTCCATACCAAGGGTTTGAAGACGATATAAGGAATATTTTTTCATTAACTAATGAATCATAGTGAAAAATATCCTCATCCTTCCTAGGGAAGTCAGACATCAGTTCTGAAAAAACTAGTGTTTTATTGGATTTCACAAAGGAAAAATCAAGAAAACAATCCTACAAAATCACAATCCATTTATTGTATTTCCCCACTATGATATGCCTTGTAAGGATGTATTGTAATGGATTTATATCAACAACCATGATAGTATTTCAAAGTAAGCTATAATGACGTAATCTCTAAACTGCATGCAAGGCTACTAAGGATAGCTTATCTACGTGAGAGTACTTAAGTTTAGGACAAATTAGATTTAGACTAAGGTAATATATAACGTGCTCATGGAGCTCTTCATATTCCCGAACAAGAACCATACCAATCGTCCCTTTGGACGTAGAAATATAAAGAAGGAAATATATATTGTAGTTTGGGGGCTTCAGAAGAGGCACGAATACTAAGGATTTATTAAGAGCATCAAAGGATTCCTGGGATTGCTAATCCCATATGAACGAAGTGTCCTTTTTCAAGAGACGCATGAAACCGTTAGTTATATTGGCATAGTTATCTACGAAAAGAAACATGAAGTTAGACTTCCCATGTGAACCCTAAAGCTTTCGAATATTTTGTGGGGGAGCGAATCAAAGTATTTACTCAACCTTCTTATGGTCCACCATGATCCCATGCTCAGAAACTATGAATCCCAAAAGGTGGCTAGACCTAATGTAAAATATTCATTTGTGAGGGTTCAATTGAATTTGATAATATTGACATCTTTCAAATACTATTCAAAGGTGAGTTGGATGATCAACTCTCTTGTGAGAGTGAGCAGTGATATCATCTAGATAGGCTTCAAATATATACTTAAGGTCATGGCACGTTGAAAATTTTCTCTAGAATTTTTAAGACCGAAAGGATTTTTCTAGTACGCAAATGTACCCCAAGGAAAAATGAACGTCATCTTATGTTGATCCTTGGGTTTAATTTGAATTTGATTATAACTTGAAAATCCATTCATAAAAGAAAATACTTTTCTTCTCACAAACTCATCAATAATCTAATTAATAAAGGGAGTGGGGAAGTTATATTTAGCATAAGATTTATTTAGGTCCCTAAAATCCATACATACATAGACAGTTCCTTGATTATTATCTAAAAGAACGAGATTGGATACCCATTCATTCAAGGGAAATGAGTCGATGAATCCATCGTTAAGTAGCTTGTCCACCTCTGCCTTAATAATAATGGCCTTCCTAGGATTTACAACCATGAGTCATTGTTGAACGAGCTTAGCATTTAGATAATTTTTATTTTCATGCTCAACAACACTAGAGTCGATCCTTGGAATCTCTTCATACGACCAAGAAAATACATCATGAAATTCCTTAAAGAGATCAATGTAAATATGAATTTCTTCAGGTGAACAATCTGCACCAATATATATGTTTTCGAACAATCTGCACCAATATATATGTTTTCGATTTTACCAGGGGTTCGAGAGATGTCAATCATGATAGTATGGGGAATGTTCACCATGTTTCCTTCAGAATATATACCATGTGTATCTAAAAGGACCATGGAATGACCAACCATCTCACTCGGGGTGGACCTAAACTCATCCTATTCAATCCTCTCAATCTCTGTGAGAAAACAAAATCTATGATAAAGGTTGTCCCAAGGCCTATCAGAACTAGACATCACCTCTGATATTGCTTCATCCAAGGGTAAAGTATCATCGAGTCATTCATGTGAACTAGATGAGTGTGCAACCCATATGGGCACTAAGACGAGATCCACCTCTTTCGTCCATGAGGAGGAAGGATCTATGTCTACATTAGTTCTGTGTATATCTCGATATGAAATATATATTGTGGACATCAACATCGTCATCCCTATTTTTGAATGACCTTCATACTCTTGAATTTTGTAACTATGGTTGGCCTTCATAATGTGAAAAGTGAAAGTAAAAAGTCATGTTTTGGGGGGAGGTGAATATAAATAAGGAGCTAGTTTGGCTCATTTGTAACTCAAGCAATTCACATCTCCTAGTAAATCTTGTGTTCTCTTTGTGATCTCTACTATTATTCTACAACATTTATATGGTTGAATTTCTAAAGTATAATTGCTTATTTATAAATTGAAAAGTGAAAAACAACATCATTAGCAGTGATTATCAATTTTCAGAAGTATTGTGCTATTATTTATTGCACTAGAAAAATCAACATGGTATGTGAGCGACGATAAAGAAGAGATCCGGAGTTCACCATCTAAGAAGACCTATCTTCAAGAAACCTTTCTTCTCTTGAAATTCTACAACAATGATTTAGACTATGAAATAAAAAAAACAAGCTAGAAGGAGATTCTAACTTCAGAGCATGGAAGACAAGGATTGATCTTATCCTTTCCAAGAACAAAGTTCTGGACATTGTGAAAAGCAATATCGTGGAACCACGGAATGATGCAGAAAAATAAAAGGAACCTTAGAATAAAGAGAAAAAGGAAAACTTCAGGGAAATGACATCAATGCCATGAGTATCATTGTGGACTCTATAGAGACCATTTGATTCCTTACATATCAAATCTGGATACGTCAAAGAAAATGTATGATGCCCTAACCAATCTATTTACAATCTGGATACGTCAAAGAAAATGTATGATGCCCTAACCAATCTATTTACATTCAAGAATGTTGGTCAACTGATGAGCTTGAAGAATGAGCTTCGTGATACCAGAATGATGAATGATGATACTATATCTTTGTATTTTTTGAGGATCTCCCAACTAAGAGATCAACTCCAAGCTATCAATGAAGTTGTTCCTGATAAAGAGATCATTATTATTGCACTCAATGGTCTACCTAGATCATGGGATGCATTTTCTTCAAGTATGAATATAAGAAAGGACTGTCCTACCTTTGAAGAGATATGGACATGTTGCGCTCAAGAAGAATAAAGGATCACATCAAAGGAAATAAAGTAGAAAGTAGAAGATGCTCAAGCTTATACAACAAGATTCAAGAAGAAGTTTGGGTTTCAAAACAAGAAATCAGGAAGGAGACCTAATCATAAAGGGAAAATAGACATGTCAAAAGTCCAATGTTTTTGTTGCCATAAATTTGGCCACTACAAACATGATTGTCCTGAATCAACAAAGAAGAGGAAAGGAAGACATCATGCTTCAACTACCAATGCGAATGATGGAGAACCTTCAAAGAAATTCAAGCATGAAGATACAAATTTCTTCTACTTCTCAACCTTTGCAAGATCTATTGAAGATAATGACAATATGTGGTTGATTGATAGTGGAGATTCTAGATATATGACAAGTGATCATGTCAATCTCTCAAGTATGAGGGAGAAAAGGATTTCTCATAGAGTAGAACTTGGAGACAACAACTCGTATGCAGTCAAAGGAATTGGGAAAACATCTACTGAGTTGGAATCAAGTAATAATGTTCATCTCAGTAATGTTCTACATGTACGTGGTTTGAAGAATAATTTGGTCTCCATTTCTTGTCTAGAATATAAAGGAGATATAACAACATTTGTTGATGGGAAAGTACTTGTATGGCCCAAGGGATCTAATATAAATGATGCTAGAGTTATTGGAATTCGTGATGGGAGACTATATAAGCTCCTAGGTCAAAATACTCAAGCCCTTGTACATGATGAAGTCAATCCTAGCGAATTATGGCATAGAAGGTATGCTTACCTTCATTATCAAGCATTTCCATCTCTAAATAAAGTGGTGGTAGGTGTACCATAATTGCAACTAGTACATGAAGGTGTTTGCAGAGGTTGTGCACTTGGGAAGAATGTTAAGAAGCCATTCCCAAGCAGTGAAAATATATCTAAGGAGATCTTGAACTTAATACATTCATATGTATGTGGTCCTATGCCTGTGAAGTCTTTAGAAGGCTCTCTTTACTATGTAATATTTATTGATGACTTCTCACAAAATACTTATATGTACCTGTTGAAGACGAAAGATGAAGTATTTGACAAGTTTCAAGAATTCAAGGTTGAAGTGGAAAACTTGAAAAAGTATTTGACAAGTTTCAAGAATTCAAGGTTGAAGTGGAAAACTTGAAAGATAAGAAGATCAAGACTCCAAGGTATGATAATGGAGAAGAATACAACTCTAGAGAGCTCATTGCCTTTTGCAAAGTAGATGGGATTAAGAGGGAGCTGATTGTCCCACAAAATCCTCAACATAATGGCATGGTAGAAAGGAAGAACAAATCTATTGAAGAATCTGTTAAGGCAATGATGAATGGCCAAAATCTATCCATGTTTCTATGGGGAGAAGCAACTATGGCAGTCTTATATGTTCAAAATAGAAGCCCTCATCATATATTGAAGAACATGACTCTCGAAGAAGCTTTCTCTGGAAAGAAACCAAGTGTTGAGCACCCGATGATATTTGGTTGTCCTATTTATATTCATGTTCCCAAGGACAAAAGAAAGAAGTTGGAACCTTCAGGAAAAAAGGGAATATTCGTTGGATATAGTGAGTCATCAAAATCCTATAGAATCTATATTCCAGGACAACAGAAGGTTGAAGTTCGTTGGGACGTGAGTTTTGATGAAAATATAAGAAAGTATAGGTTCTCCATATCATCTTGATGAAGAACCAGAATGACCACTTGAACCCGTGGAACCAATTAATGTTCCTAGGATAAGAAAGAGACCAGCATATCTCAAATCCATCTTGTAGGAAGCAGTAGGAATTGAAGCTCCAGGGAAAGAAAGAGACCCAATAGGTTCTCTAGTTATGCGACACTTATGAAAAATCTTGCGAGTACAAAACTTTCGACCTTTGAAGAAACAGTCAAGCAGAAAGAATTGAAGGAAGCTATGGTGGAAGAATATCAATCCATTATGAAGAACGATGTATGGGAAGTTGTGCCTAGACTCGAATGGAAGTCTGTGGTAATTTCAAAGTGGATTTACAAGATTAAACATGCAGTGGATGGAAGTATTGATAAATACAAGGCAAGGTTTGTGGCTAGAGGGTTCTTCCAGGAAGAGGGAGACATTTTCTCCCATTGCTAGATACACTTCTATCATATCCATTATCTCTTTTGCAACTTCCATGGGATGGATTCTACATCAGATGGATGTGAAGAAAACTTTTCTCAATGGAGTGATTGAAGAAGAAGTGTACATAGAGCAACCTCAAGGTTTTGAGGTGCACCAGAATAGAGCAACCTCAAGGTTTTGAGGTGCACCAGAGAGAGTCCCATGTTTGTTAAAGAAATTATTGTATGGACTCAAGCAATCTCCAAGGGATTGGTATGCACATTTTGAAAACTACTTGACGAGACTTGGATTCTCCAAGAGCTATGCTGATCCAAACCTTTATTACAAGTTTGTGAATGATGCACCTATGATTCTACTACTATATGTTGATGAATTATTTCTGACAGGTGCAGAGCCTCTCACTATTCAATGTAAGAGGCATCTATCCTATGAATTTGACATGAAGGATCTTGGTCTCATGCACTATTATTTGGGGCTAGAAGTATGGCATAATCATGGTGAAATCTTATTAGGTCAAGGAAAGTGTGTTGTGAATATCCTTAAGAAGTTTGGGATGATGAATTGCAAATCCATGGAAACTCCCATGGTGAAAAACCTTAATAAGTTGAGAGAATCTGATTCTGATCTGGTATACCCCTCCACGTATCAGTAGTTGATTGGATCATTGATGTATTTGGTTAATATCAGGCCAGACATTTGCTTCGCTGTGAACACGTTGAGCCAATTCCAGGTGGAATCGAAACATGAGCATTGGATAACCACAAAACACATTTTGAGATATGTGTGTGGCACACTAAATTATGGTTTAAGATATGTCTCAAACAGTGATGTACAACTGCATGGATATATAGATTCTGATTGGGCAGGGAGTGCAAGTGATAGAAAGAGTACTTCTAGTGTATGTTTTAGTTTGGGCTTTGTTATGATATCTTGGGCTAGCAAGAAACAAAAGTTTGTCATACTCATCACTGCAGAGGCAAAGTATATTGCAGCTTGTGATGCTTGTACATAAGAAATATGGCTCCATAAGTTGGTTTTTGGACTATTTGACCAGGCATTGGATTCGACCATAACATACTATCATAATCAAAGTTGTGTGAAGCTTTTAGAGAACCACTTTTTCCATGACAAGTCGAAGAACATTGAGATCAAGTACTACTACATTTGTGATAAAGTCTAGAAGGGAGAAGTTAAGCTCCAGTACATCTCCACCGATGAGAAGATAACAAATATTCTTACGAAGCCCTTGTCCAAAGGGAAGTTTGTATACTTCAGGGACAAGCTGGGGATTGTGGAGATTACTCCCTTGGTTGAGAGGGAGTGTTGATATTATTTCATTATGGATAGCCAATGTCCTTCTAGATTGACATTCTCCCTATGGAGAATGGTCCAGGTTGGACAGATTGCTAATGTATCATGGACTAACATTTTCTGCAGAAAATGATCCAAGACTAACATTCTCCTATGGCACAGATGGTGACCTGATCAAGATGAATGGTCCACCCCCTATGGCATGAATGATGACTTGATTAGGGAGGTTGGTACAAGACTAAAATTTTCTCTATGGCACATATGGTGACCTGATTAGTGAAAGAGGTCCGAGACTGACATTCTTCTATGGCACATCTAGTGACCTGATTAGAAGAATGGTCCATGTATCCCATGGTGTGACTTTCAACATCTGGAAGGACTGACATTATTCATGTGGCACAAATGGTGATCTGATCAGGAAGAATGGTCCTTGTAGTCATGGGACACTCCATTGAGGGTGTGAGAACTGTGGGACACTCAATTGAGTGCGTAGGTTTCAACACCTCACTTATTCAATCATCATGCCTGATTACTCAGATGAAGTATGACCCAAAGAGTTGATGCCATATGATGTGTCATATGACATGTTGTTGTTGATGTTGCAGACGATGATGATGATATTTTTTTATATGACCTTTTCATAGAATTTTTTTTTCAACTTGAGTACATTTAGCTGGTTGTTATGAATACCTCCCTGGTTAAGAGGGAGTGTTGAATTTTGTAACTATGGCCGGTCTTCATAATGTGAAAAGTGAAAAGTCATGTTTGTTGGGGAGGTCAATTTAGTATAAATAAGGAGCCAATTTGGCTCATTTGTAACAAAATAAATTCACATTTGCTAGTAAACATTGTGTTCTCTTTGTGATCTCTACTATTATTCTACAATTTTTATATGGTTGAATTTCCAAATTATAATTTCTTAATGATAAATTGAAAAGTGAAAAACAACATCATTAGAAGTAATTATCAAATTTTCAGAAATATTATGCTATTATCTATTGCACTAGAAAAATCAACATAGCACTCCCAAAATAATGGTTTTTCTATTAGGATATACCATATTTACAATGGTGTTATGTTAAAAATGACTTTGCCAAGAAATAATTTGATACAATATTGAAATTTTCATTGCTTAGTGACTTGATTTTCCTTACCTTGACTTAAGTATCCAATTGTATAAGGTTGAGGGTGAGGTAGAATTGTTGATGCAATTTTCTTAATTGTATATCTGTGATCATGTTATTTTGAATACCATTACCCACTATGAAATGTAATGAGTTCCCATTTAACCTCATCCAAGAGTGAATACTATTATATTTCTCCTCTTTGGAATCAACTAGAGTAGTGTGAGTTGTAAGAACAAAAGAACTTGGTGCTAAAATTATAATTTGTGTTCATTTATTATGTGTTATCGTAAATAATGATGAAGTTTGTGCTAAGTGTGTCTTTATTATGTACATGAACTATTTATTTTGAATGAGGACAGGTCTTGTGAAAGATGCAATAATTTGATTTTTTTTTTAGCTTAAGTCCATAATGATTACACTGACTCTTTCCAATGAGTTCACTGTGACTTGTCTCACATTACTTGTTCAATTTGGCATTGTGAATACTGGATTGATTTGGAATTGGAGTCTTATTTACATTAGAATCAAGGTTCATCTTGGAACAATGCTTGACCACTTTGAACCCACCCTCGATCATTCTAGTAAAGTGGTAGACATTGCCAAGGGATTTTATTAATAAAAGATTCATTGAAGTTCCTCTTGGATGTAAGGTGAAAGACCACTCCAATACTCACAGATCTTATCATGCATTTAAACAAATATACTAAAGCATGCCATACATTCATGGAATGCACTAGTGTACCCTTCTAAAATTTGATCTTCGCACAAGAAATACTGCTACTACTTAATATATTGGTCTTCATAAGGTTGTAGATGATAATATTCTCCATGTGCAACTTCAATGAACATACTCCAAGAAGCAATTGGGGCGATTTAATAATTAAAATACATTTTCCATGACTCCCCCCAAAGTTCACTTTTAAGCACTAAATCAAAGATAGATAAAGGTGATATTTTCCTCATCGACAGGCCTATTCATAGATAAATGAGATTTGGTCTTATTTGGCTAGTCATGTATATCTTTCACAATCATATCTCACCATGAAATTGAGGTATATTCAACGTGAATTGCACTTTGAAGGGAAAATGACTTCCAAATAAGTCACTCTTAAATGAGTGATCTTAAATGGATAACTGTTTAATCGGTGATATATTTTGGTACTTTTTGGGTGGAAAAAATGGAGCTATTGACTTATATGGCTCATTTTAAGGGCATTACATGCTTTCATGATTTGGGGTTTAGAAACTTCCAAATCATGTTTGATACATTAAACAACATTTTTGGGGTCAAATCTTTGTGAATAAAGTTCCCAACCTTTCAATGTTATCCTACACATCAAGAGATTTCCAAAAATGCAAACATCACCTCAATTGATGTTTGTGTACACCTCCCTCAATTTGACCTATCATATTAACCACCATGGTACTTGATGGATGGCATGTCATCTACCATTACTCACACACGTGGAGATATTCATGTGTGGATTTTAAAGAAGATTTTAGAAGATCCAAAATCCTAACCCTATTCAAGAGTTGAGGCATTCAAAAACCCTAAACTTAAAGCTAGATAAGTATCAAGACATTGTTAAATATTGGGTTTCTAGGAAAGGATGGGGTTCCATTCTTATTGCATTTATTTATTGTTCCATAGTTGAGCAAATAAAGGGATTGGGATATTACAATAGAATAAAGGATGTAGATGACCCTATAGCATCCATATAGGCCATAGTTTTTGTGGAAACTTCATAATGAGTTCACCTTTACTTATATTTTCATTTCATAAATAGGAAGAAAAGAGCAATGCGTAGTCCTCACCTTCTAGCTAGATTTTCCTTTATTTCCTAGGGTACATCTTTTGTTCATTGTGTGGATGGTGTGATATTTGTTTTAGCTTCTTTTATTTCAATCTTATATTTTTTCATTATTTGATTCATTAAGCTAGTAATACTAAACCTTAATTTTAAGCAAAACATTGCATAACAAGAGTTTGTATAAAATTGTAATATATGTTGTGATGAATTGTTCCAGTGGAATATCCATGACAGTTTGAAAATCATATCGATATATCAAATTATTTTTTTTGGGGTTTTCTATGGGAAATTTTAGTATTCAAGAATTGACTTAAAGAAATAAGTCATGAAACCCTAGCCAAGGAAAATGAGTATAATGACAATCCAAGGGATGTTTCGAAGGAGAGATTTTCCAAACTAGAAGCAAAAGTCACTAGCATTTTTTACAACATGAGTATCCTCATGTATTCTCTATAGATAAATTTTGGACCTTTCGAGGGGTTTGCTACCTCTAACTCAATAGCTATCTTAGACAAGAAATCTAGAGACAATGAAGACCCAATAAAGGAGCTGAAAATGATTAAAATAAAGAGAGAACAAGTTCCAATATCACTTCTTCCCTATCTCTATTTAAAGTGGAAGTGAAAGTGGACGTCAAACAATATCAACTTGATGTTGTCAAGTTTAATCAATGGTTGCAATAGTTAGAAGTCTATTTTAGTGTTCATAACATAGGAAATGATAAAAATATATCATTTTATTCACTAAAGTTAGAGGGAATGCCTAAACTTGGTGGAAAAACAACACACAAACATAGATTGGAGGGTGATCCCCTAGTAACTAAGTGGGATGTGTTTAAAACCCTCATTAAGTTCAAATTTTACCCTATTGGTTATGAAGAGGACCAATAGATCCATTGACATTAGTACTATCATAAGAAAGGGAAACAAGTTTAGAAAACAAGCCATTATATTGGGAATATCTCCCAAGAACCCATATGTGTTCCTCAAGTATCTGGGTGGTCTCCATAGTAATTTAAAGAGGAAAGTGATGTTATTTAAACATAGGATTTTTTATGAGGCTTGTGTGCAAGCATAGTATCTAGAGTTATGTTGATAAGAAGAAAGGATAACTAAATGGTTCCAAATAGAAAGACCACCAAGACACTTCTAAGGAGGGAAAGAAGAAGTAGAAAGGAAATGGTACTAAGAAGACAACAACAACTACACATCAATGCAAGGATCCAATTAATCTCTGCAACCATTGTAATATTGACGATCACATCATATATAAGTGTTGGAAGCTATATCCTGAGATAAATCCAAAGAATTGCAAGAAGGAGGCCAAGAAGAAGAACATGCTAGCTGTGGATTCAAGCAACTAAGTATATCATGACTTAGATGTAGATGAAAATATTTTTTTCACTATAATATAGAAGGAGGTGAACCTAAGTAGCCTCCATCCCAAGGAAGAGAAGGAGATGACTAAAATCTTCCACATCAAGATCAAGTTTAATAAGACAAAGTTTGATGCCCTGCTTGATTTCAATTCACAATCCAAACTCATAGCATAGGATTTGGTAAGTAAGTTTGGATCGGAAGTTCATGACCATTTTTTCCCATACCCATTAGAATGGGTAAATAAGGATACATATCTAATGGTCACTAAGCAGTGCAAAATCAAATTTTCTATAAGTACATGCTATATTGATGAAGTGGAGGTAGATGTAGCACCACTTGATGTGTGTGATGTTGTGTTTTGAAGCTCCTACATGTACATGAGGTTTCCAACCTTCATGAGGAGAGAAAATCAATACCACTTGATAAAGGATGGGAAGTGTTAGCGATCAAAAATAACTTGCTAATGATTCCCAAATCACATGATAATAGGATCATTAGGTGGAAGAGTTATTTTTAAATCTTAAAGTTTTAGAGGTTTTGAGAAAGGCTCAAATTCACATCAATTCAATAAAATGAGGATTTCACCTCTAAAAATAGGCCAAAAGTTAATTTCAGCTTTGAACGGCTAAATGTGAAATTTACAGTGTAATGAGCCACTGAAAATCTCTGACTTTCGATGGATAAAAGGAAAAATACACGACTAATAAGCCAATGAAAGCTCTGAAGAGTCCAGATCGGTATTCTTTCTGCCCAGATCACATTTTTCCGTTTCCAGAATCTGTGGGACTGATCTCAAATTAAAGATAATAATTATCAGAAGCTAGATCATCCTCTTTATCAAGTTTTGAAGGCATATGGTAAGGGAATGAAGCCAAATGGCATGTTTATTCTTGATAGAAATCGCCCAACCATCAAATATAGATTTCAAAATCCGAGATTTTCACCAGCAAGCTGCCAAATAATTCTCTAGATTGTCAAATTCGACTTATTATGATAATATTGGATCATTTATGCTAAAAGATCAAATTGATTATGTTTATTTTTGGTATTT
>CBVK0103692029.1:0-19059 GCA_900067695.1 Picea abies
GAACAAAAACATACATGAGGAGCCAGTTGGAATAGGTGGGTGGCCACCAATATCCACCTGGATCACCAACACAAGATAGTACCAATTGGCTGATTGACATGAGTACCTATAAATATAGATGGCATGTGCAATATAACAAATTTTGAAGTCATTGAGATCATGGATGATAGTCATCCACATCAAATGCTAGTGGGACTTGAATGGGTCTTTGAAAACTAGGAAATCATTAATCTGAAGAAGAGGGAAATTATATTTGAAGTAGGGGACCTGAAGGCTACTACACCATTGGATCTGACAGAAGGAGAGAAACATAGAGCCAACAAAAGGGAACAAAATTGACAATTTGTATAACATGATGGCATGGATGGATGCCTATGTTAACCCGACCACTAATGGTGAGTTAAGTTGGAGAAGCATTAGCTCACGTGTGTTAGATTCAGAGGAAGGTCTAGAACATTGGCACAAAGGATGCATGAAGTATCAACTAGACGATGTGCATGCATAAATCGATCATTGAATTGGATTGGAATAGAGTTATGTGATCCAACCAAGTATGATGGATTGACTGATATAAGATCTTTTTTAAAGGCATTTGGTTTGTATATACCCGAATAGAAAAGTCTGTTGGCATTAGATGTGGTCTTGAAATCTACTCCAACTAGATGGTGGGCTTCACACAAAGAAGGAATAAAATACTAGCAACAATGTAAAAGATTAATGCAAGTTAGATTTGATACTGATGTGGAGTATACTGCATAGAAATATATGGGAGTAAGGGACCCAACATGTCATGTTGAGCAGTGCAGAACCATATGGATTTCAGTACCAAAGTAGGAATGGACACATTAGTTTATACATACATTGGATACAATCCCTAAGAATTGATACTTAGAACTAGAAATGCACAGAGAAATAATATACTGGGATGAGCTGATTCAAAGGTTTAAGGTAACATTTACATTTGAACATGAATCTCCATTACTAGATGTAGCATTGTAGGTCATTAGAAATAATAGTTTTTTAGAAGAAGGGTCTCTGGAGGTAGTATCTGTGTGTAGTGCGCACACAAATTCTATGACTATCCATGAATTACTAGAATGTTATAATGTTGTAAAAGAGGAACAAGACAAGGAAGATTCAAGGAATGTACAAGTACCTGAAACTGAGGGGAACACACAGTAGAAGGACCATATCTTGAATCTGCTGCATAGGCACAACCAATAAAGACATAAGGTGAATATTGGGACAAAGGAAAACCCAAAGTTTATGCAGATAAGAGATTACTAGAATGATGAGAATGTGGATAAGATTACATATTTACTATGGGAGTATCAAGATCTATTCCCAAATACATTCTCAGAGATGAAGGGAATAACTGGTGAGTTAGGAGAAATGAAGATCCCTTTGAAACCAAGTGCTAAGGCAGTAAGACAAAGACCCTACAAGTTAAATCTGAAGTATAAAGAGAAGGTGAAAGCAGAGATAGACCGAATTTTAGAAGAAGTTATTATTGAACCAGTGGTGGAATCAGAATGGATAAGTCTAATGGTGGTACAAGATAAGAAAAAATGGGGAATCTAGATTTGTGCAGACTTAAGGAAGCTCCATTTCCAACACCTTTCACATATAAAGTGATAGAGAATGTAGGAGGGAAGGAGACCTATTCTTTCACAAATGGATTTTTTAGGGTATCATTAGATTAAGATTGCATTGGAAGATAGACATAAGACTAATTTTGGAACAGAGTGGGGGAGCTACCAATACACAGTGATGCCTTTTGGGATGAAGAATGCACTTGCAGTTTTTTCAAGAGTAGTTGTAGCAGCTTTTAAGGAGTTTATTCATAAGTTCCTTGAAGTTTATTTAGATGATTGGACCGTGTTTAGTCTATTGAAAGATCACATAGAAGTACTTAGGTTAATGTTGGATAGGTGTAGACAATGTCAAATTTCACTGAATTTAAAGAAATGTGTTTTCTACATGTTGTTTGGAATTTTTTTCGGCCATGTGGTATGTAAAAAGGGATTATTAGTGGATCCTGCCAAGATTGCAGTGATTTTGGACATACAAACACCTACATTAGTAAGACAACTAAGAGAAACTATGGGTCATACAAGGTAATACATGAAATTCATTAAGGGTTATGCGTAGATTACAACACCTATGGAGAAGTTGTTGAAGAACGAGGATAATTTCCAGTGGAATGAGGATTTTAAGAAGGGTTTGGATACATTGAAGCATAAATTAGTGAGTGAGCCAATTTTTGTATTTTCAGATTGGAAGAAGGAATTTCATGTTCATGTGGATGCGTCATCCATAGCTTTGGGCATAGTACTATCGCAACCAAGAGAAGGAGACATATACCACCCGATTGCATTTGCAAGGAGGAAGATGTCAATAGTAGAAAACAATTACACTACCACAAAACGAGAAGGATTGGCCATGGTATATGCACTGCAAAAGTTTTGACATTATTTTTTGGGATTTCATTTAAAGATGTATATAGACCATTATGCACTAAGATACTTAGTGAACAACCCAGTGTTGGGGGGAGAATATGCAGATGGTTGTTGTTGTTCCAGGAATATGATTTTGAGGTTGTTGTGAAACCGGGGAAGTTTAGTGCAGGACAAGATCACTTATCGCTCATACTATCAGGAGAGGATGCATGGAATCTAGATGACAACTTGCCATATGCACATTTATTTGCAGTTACAATGGTGGACGACCATTTCACATACATTGTGTAGTTTCTAAGTATAGGAATGGCCCCATCGGACATGACATTTTCCCAGAAGAAACACTGAGTGGTTAAATCAACAGACTATCAAATAATTGCAAGGAACTTATATAAGTTAGGTGTAGATGGGATATTAATACCTTGTGTGTTAGAGAATGAAAGGACAATGATACTCTTAGAAGTGCACAAAGGAATTGCAGGAGCACATTAGGCAGGAAAAGCAACTACACAAAATATTTTGTGCACAGGGATTTGGTGGCACACACTTCAAAAGGATGTTAAAGAATACTGTCAGGAATGCGATGTTTTTCAAAGGGTGGGAAATCCATATAGAAGGGATGATATGACTTTACCCCCACACGTTACATTGCATGCATTTGATAAATGGGCAATAGAATTTGTTGGACCAATCAACCCATCAACAAGAAGATCAGAAGCTAGGTACATAATCACTGCGACACAATATTTGACCAAATGGGTAGAAGGAACACTAGTCATAGACTACACCCCAAAGACTGTTGCGAGGTTTCTATTTGAGAATGTAGTTACAAAATTTGGATTCCCGCACATTCTACTCATTAATCAAGGGACACACTTCCTAAATAATACAATTGCAACATTGACTGAGAAATTTCAAATTCATCATCAGAGGATCATGCCATACCACCCTCAGGCCAATGGAACAGTCAAATCTTTTAATAAAATTCTGGAGAATGCACTGAGAAAGATCTTCAATGTCGAGAAACATGATTAGGATTTAAGGGTTCTTGCAGTATTAGGGTCATACAAGACTATGAGCAAATAATTGATAGGATGTACACCTTTTAGGTTGGTCTATGGCCAAGAAGCAGTCACGCCGACAAAGTTTATTGTGCCTAGCCTACGCGTTACAACGATTGCAAATCTTTCAGACTCTGGTGTAGTAGAGGAGAGATTGTCATAGTTGGTACAACTTGAGGAAGATCGATTTGTCATAGGGTTCCATCAGCAAGTTCAGTAGAGGAGAGATTGTCATAGTTGGTACAACTTGAGGAAGATCGATTTGTCATAGGGTTCCATTAGCAAGTTCGTAAGGAAAGAGAAAAGGCATGACATGATAGACATATTAAACAAAAAATGTTTCAAGTGGGGGACTTAGTATCACTATACTATAGTAAGTTTATGCAACATTTAGGAAAGTTTTGAATGCATTGTTTAGGAACATTTTTTATTAAGAATGTGACAGAGGTAGATGTTGTGTAGTTGGAAACGCTGAATGGAGAAGTCCTTGGAGGAATGGTGAATGGAAGTCAGCTGAAACTCTATAGAGACGACCGACCAGATGCACATTAATCTGAGCTGCGCAAGAGCATATGTATCATAGTAGTATATCATAGTATGAAAAAGACAAAAAAATAAATAAAAAGTAGAAAAAGAAAAAGACCAAAAAGTAATAGAGTAAAGGCATGAAAACACTAGGAAGTAAGGGGGTGCATACAAGGACACGAAAGAAGTGAGTGTCGCACAAAGTGATAACACTGCGTCGAACATGTAGAAACACNNGTGAGTGTCGCACAAAGTGATAACACTGCGTCGAACATGTAGAAACACAGACTATGTAGTGAATGAACAAGGAAGCTGGAACAACTGCACAATTTAGGACCGACAAGATTGTTAAAATCATTAAAAAGGGAAGAAACAACAATTAAAGAGTGTCATTGATAAGTCATAAAGACGACGCGTAGTCATAAATAGAAACAACCGTTGAGAATCATGATAGACTGGTGGTATGAGGAAAAAATCCAATGGAATATATGGCAATAAATCATCACTAAATCAAGCATTCATCACACCACTAGCGGATGGAATAGTTAATTCAGGCGCAAAGGGACTTGGACAACCGATGAAGGGGCAAAAAAGTCGCAAGGGTCGACATGCATTGGTCATTGTTACATAGAGTTGCATGTGAGTAAAAGAGAGTCAAGAACTTTATTACAGAGCCAAGAAATACCCCAAAGCTGAAGCAGTTGTCACTGGTAACCAGTTTACGGGAATGGCACCACCAAAAGAAACATCACCCGTACCAAAGAAAGCTTGAACAAGAGTGAAAATAAAAGAACCAGAGGTTGAGGAGAGTCTGAGAGCATCATTGTTGGAGCCAATGTTTCCTTGAGATTACATCCTGCCAAGGAAGGTTGATGCCCCACCAGTGACATTGCATAAGACTGCTAACTACCTCTTGGTGTCGCCCAAAATACCAGATGGGGTCATCCTTGACAAGGACATGCTAGGGAAGGTGTCGCAACTTAGATATGCAAACCATAATATCACAGACACAATGAAGTTCCATGAACTTTCACTACACCAGTACTTATAACTGAGGATAGATCAAGCAACAAACTAGAGCATATGAGTGCCTAAGGTATGGGTAAGAGGATTGGAGCGAGCATGCATACTCAACCTGTTTGGCTTCCCACACTTCGGTAGGAGAAATGAGGTGAATGCATGCATACATTTGTTCCTAACCTATGTGCATGGTGGATTTTTGCGGCTCGATAGGCCAATATCCATAGATACAGACTTGATCGCAATGATCACATGTTTTCCAACATAGGGACAAGATCCCAACTCATCATTTGTAGACAATAAAATGGATAAGACTCTGTTAGAAGCAACGAGGGAAAAATTTCACACAGTAATAGGGGTGAACGGGTTGGATGTGCCACTCATATGTGACCCAACTGTTAGACTTGCGACACAGGCATTGGCATGTAAGTTACTGAGGAAATGCAGAAAAGACCAAGTGCCAGCGGGAGTGATAACTGTAACTGAGAAGTGTGTCGAGGGGGTCTTAATGAGCTGGGCGTAATTCTTATTGAATGAATTCCTCAGCGACTGTGCATAAGCATAGGATAGAGGCATGTAATTCCATTATCTATGGCTGCCAATTCTGATTGCGTTCATAGCATGGGAAGAGCCGGAGGATGCACAATTCTTGGGACTTCGAGGGAAGCCATGCTTAGCAGTGAAGTATTACAACTTCTAGTACATAACTAACAAAAGGAGACAATTCGACATTAACGTGGAGTTCTTCTTGTACAAAGAAAATATTTAGAAGTGCATCAAGGATACACCACACATTTCACCACAACTGGTAGAGGTGTACACCCTGGTTGTGCGGTTTAGGGTAGACCAACATCATATATATGTGCAAGCAAAGAGGGACCTGAGAGAGGAATGGGTCCAAACGAAGTACAAGGTCACTGAATAAGACATCCAATAGATAATGTAGGATTGGGATCTCGAGTGGAAGATTCTAGTGGATAGAACAGTGGCAGAGCACCCGGATCACGACGCAGAAGAACAAGGTGACGGACATGGTAATGTACAGGGTAATGGACATGGCGCGAAATAGGGAAGAGATGTAGAACATGCACATGAAACAATTAGAGAGAAGAGGAAAGATAAGGGAAAGGGACCAATCCCCCCAGTGCACAAGAAGAAGAAAGCTCACAAAGAGCCATCCATTTATACTTTAACAGAGGATGACATCAACATAATCAGCTATCAAGTAAAGGATGCCATAGAAGAAGCAGTTGAGTAAGCATCACACAAACAAGAAGAATCACACCAACAGGTGCATGAACAACTAAGAGAATTGCAGTAGATTTTGGAAGCAACAAGGATGACACCAGAGCACAGATCTGGTGAAGGACCATCAAGAAGCCTCACTGGGGAGGAAGAGGACACAAACTCATACTTTTCAAATATGACAACAGGGCACAGAGTGTTGAATACATAACCAGATGTAATTGAATTTCCTATGCCTGAGATGAAGGAGTAGGTATAACTACTAAGTCACTTGGACTTAGTCATTTCATAGATGCCCATAATAGTTCTACAGGGCTTGCACATCTGTATTGCATAGGAGATGAAGTTCCATGCAGAGTTAACATCAAACAAGTTGGGGAAGGTAGCGATAGAGAAGATAGAGCTACAATAATATTTTACCACTTCTTTATAGGAGAAGAGCGCGAATGAGGAAAAGGCTGAAATGATACTGGAGGAGAAGAGAGAGGTTGAGGAAAAGGCTGAAAGAATATTGAAAGAGAAGGATGAAGTCGAGCAACAGGCAGATAAAATACAACATGCCATCCATAAACTCTATAAGGATATTTTGGAAATACCAATGGTGGTAGAAGCCACACTTGAAGAACAAGTCTCAACAATAGGGGAAGTCATTAAAGGCTTCTACACCAGGATCGAAGACTTGGAATCACACAAAATACCAGGTACACCACCCGAGGAAAAGGAGAAAAGGGAAAGCATAATGACAACCTTAGTGGTAAATATTAAGAATCTAAATCAGGAGTACATGAGATAGTATGACGAGAGCACACATATTTGGACACAACTCATGATGAATCCAGAGCTGAAGGAAATTGAGTAAAGAGTAAGAAGCGTGCAGGAGAAGGAGCTTAAATCAAATGAAAGTATCAATACTTGGCCACCATCTAGACATATGCCAAACATCTTGGAAAACAAACAACTATACAATGAGATAGAGAATATGTGGGTAGAGCATAAGACTATCGTGCAGATATTGGAACCCTGCAGGATGAAGCACTCAAAGTAATAGGGGAATTGGCAGTTGCCTAGAGTATGATAAAGCAAGCAGAGCAATAATGTGAAGGGAAAATCGCAACCCTGACTATGCAGGTCGTAGAGGAATTTTTGGAAAATAAGTTGAGGTATAGAGAGAAGTCATGACAGCAAGGGAAACCCTCCAAAATTTCATGGAAGCGTGGAGGATCATGACACAATAGGTCTGAGTGGCTTGAGATGAGCCATAGGTGAGTGTTAGGGGCCTTTTGGATAGGAAGTTTGAAGAAATCAGTGTTGAGTTCAACACACAAAAGAAGGAAGTACAACAATAGGAGATAAAACAACAGGCGAAACACAAAGAAGAGAAGCATGCAAGCACAAAGGCAGGAAAAGAACACCTGAACAATGAGTCATCATGAGTTTTCATAGGGTTTGGACATATGTGAATAAGGTTTTGAGCCCTAAATTATATGTATAAATATGTAATGGGTCATGTAGAATAAGGTGGGTTGGAGCCATGCTAAAGGATGTTGTTGTTGTTATTGAGAGAATAGATTGAGAATGAGATGAAGTCTATGTATGAAGGTCTAGGGTGAGTTCCACAGAGAGAGGTTTGCACTGCAGAGAAACCAGACAGGAAGGAGAAATATATAATGATATATCTATTGTAAGCGTAGTGTGCAAGACTGAGATGAATTGTACAAAGAACAATAAAGAAGCCAACTGTCGTGGACGTATCCCAAAGTTTGGGTGAACCACATTAAATTCTATGTTTGAGTGTCTCATTATGTGATTAATCATGGATGTCTATTTAGGCATAGCTAGATCTAGATTTGTTTTCCAGATAATTGATGCGTAGTAATAATGTGTGTTACAATGAATAGTTTATGTTGTAATCTATAGTATAATGGTGTTGTATAATTGAATTTACCAATTAACTAAGGGAAAAGAGGTATAATGGTGTTGTATAATTGAATTTACCAATTAACTAAGGGAAAAGAGGAACATGATATTGCACACCGAGTAGATAAGTAAGAATGAATATGATGATCGCCTCCCATCCCTTCATTCCTGTAGAAATTTGGTTCCTACAGGCCCAAGAGATGCCTCAGGTGAGACTTCACTTGCATGCAGATGATTTCGAAAGGTCCATTGTCTACAAGGTTCTTTGGTAGAATAAACTGAACCTAAGGTCCTACAATCATACACCAAAAGTACTAGAGTATGTTCTGATGTTGACACTATGGGTCTTACAATACCTCTTCTTTGAGGAAATAATGGGGTTGTAAGTAGCGCCCTGATTTGTCTAACATATACTCTAGTGATATTCTTGAAGGAATTGACTTCCTCGTGAGATATTGCGCATGGAATTTAAGGATGGTATCTAGAACTCTCCTCAAACTGAGGTGAAGTATTGTCAAGAGGTATATCTTTAGGTCTCAGATTTTCTATACGTGGGTTATTTGTATGGCTTGCCATGCATTAGACCCTCTGTTTAGCACAAATTTTGTTGAGGGGGTTGGATTCCCAATGCTCAACAGTAGGGATTAAACCCAAGGATGAGGCCCAATTAGATTCCTCCGTGTTTGGTATGGAATATTCCCTCGATTTAATGGTCTAGAAACAATTCAATGGGATTTAATAATTGTTTGATTTTTTTCCTTCCATTATTTTTATTGTTTTATGATTTTATAGCTATCTACAACATAAAAGAAATAAATAAAAGAGTTCGAAAAAATATGTGGTAAGGATAACCTTTAACGAAAGTGAGTGGGAACTATCTAAATTTTAAATTTTTGAAGAAATAATACTATTGAGAATTCATTGCTTATCAGATATTACCCAAGGAAACAATAACTAATTAACAACATCAAAGAACATCTAATGAGATATAACAACAAGAAATAGTTCTACGCTATCCTAATTAATAGGAAAAAAATATTATTCAATAAAGAAACAACTATTTACCAAAAGTATCCATAAATTATTCAACTGTATAAGATAACTTTAACATTAATGAAATTCTTGTTGGATGCATGAAATATTTACTCAAATGCAGAATAATCCATCACGAATAAATACACATTGATTTGGTAAAATCGCCTTAGCTCGTTCCGAGCTTCTAAATTAAGCTTCAAAATAGTTCTCAACTAATTAATTCAAAATTTCATGACAAAAACCATCGACCTTTATTCCTTGTTTGATTCCCCTATTTATTTAAAACTTGTTAACTAAACATAGAAAATGCCATTTTAGGAGAAAATTGATATAAATAAAACAAGTTGACATGCTAAGAAAACTTGGTGCACTGAGTGGTTGGTCAATTTCCTGTTCGCCATTGTACTCCACCCACTAAGTGAAAAGGTCTTCACACGTGTGCATGTAAGGGAACCAATGTTGTTCCATCAATGAACTAAGCATTTCCTTCATCTCTTTAGTACTTCAATGAACCTTGTCGATGCTCAATGACCCCATTGACGATCGACAAAAAATGATGATATTTCCTATTTTTGAATTGGCTTGAATTGCTTTGATGCCAATGGTTCATCGATGCTTTTGTTAATATCTCATCGGGATCGACATTTAGGTTATTCTGACTCATCCTTGTTTGCTTAATTTAAGCTCTTTTTTAACTTATTTTTTATTTTCCCTTCTTATAAAAATATAAGAGTTTCTTTTTGGAATTTTCTTAAGCTTTAGACATGAAGTAAAAACAAACAAAGGACACATGAACTTAAAGAAGATAAAAATTTACTTTAAAAAACCAAAACATAAGGAAATTAAAACAATGACAGTAAAGAGATATTGGTACCCTAAAATTAAATTTTTTTGAAGGGTGTGTTGTCTACTCAACATATAGTTGTCAACAATTGTGAGTTCATGACTGAGCATAAAGTTTCCTATATTATTGATGTTGCGGGAAGGGAAGTTAGTGGGATTTTTAAGGTTTCTAATAACATAGGTCATCTTAGGCTCTTTGTACAAGTGGTGAGTATATCCGCCAAATGAAAGGAGGGTGTCATATGATAGGTCAAATTGGGTACTATCCCTATATAAGTTCTTCAATGTCTAGATAATAGCATACCACAAGTGGAAGGGACATCTATAATTACTACATCCATTGTTATAAATTTTCTAGGAGTTTTCACCTTTGCCACCACCAAATATTTAATCATTCCTGGGCACTGGACTCTCTTAGAATCAAAAGAATACAATTCTTTGTAGGGTATAGTGATGTCCAATCTTAATTTCTCCATGATTTATAAAGGCATTAAGGAATGTAAGGTCCCAGAATCATACAAACAATTATAGAGGTGAAGGTTTTGAAGCTTTAAGGTGATGTATAAAGGAGGGGTTAATTAGTTGTTCTCGTTTGTAAAATTTCACAATGTTACCTTGGGGGAATCATATTGGAGGTTGATATCATCTGCTTGCAAGAGGGATTCATTGTACAAGGCCATCATATTATTTATTTGGGTAGCATTTCTATTCTATGTTGGTTGAGGCTTAGGAACTGAACATTGAGGCTTCCCATTTAGCCAAAAAAATGTACACTTATTTTCTATGAATATGATGTTTAATAACTTTAGAAAGAAGGATGGGAATTTTTATTTTTCTAAGATCATACTTGATATCAGAAGGAGGGGGAGCAAGAGGATTTATATTTGCCACCTTGGTAGCACAAAGTGGCTTGGACAAGATGGAATTAGGTTGTTGTGGCATAGGGACCTTCCCTCCATTTCCTTGAATGAGAGAATCTTTGTACTACTCGACTGCTTTAGATTCCTCTCATTGGAATAATTGGCCTCTAGAAGTCAAATGTTCTTGGAATTTCTTCTTTCCTATAACCTTAAGAAAAAATTGTCTCCTCTCTTTTGGCATTATCAAGCCTCCTTGGTACTTATTCCCTTCTAAAATTAGGGGTATTCAACCTAGATATCCCATCATACTTCCTTCTTACCTTAGTCGTGATATTATTAGAGACCATTCATAGCTAGGATGGGGAGAGATCCAGGGGATCTTCTTCTTGTAAGCATATATATTCTCCCTTGGGGATATTCTTCTTGCAAACATATATTTTTCTCTTGGGGTTCTTCTTATTGTTCCTCCATCATAAGGAGGCCATCAAATCTAAGAAGGGGGGAAAATTCACTCACCATATTTAGATTATCATCTAGATGAAAAAGCATATTGAGATCCATGGGTTGATCCCTCCTTGTTCATAGTAATCTTCATACTAGAGGGGTGGAGTAACCATCATGTTGGCTTGTTCCCTTGACGTTCATGGTAGGTCAGGTTATTCTAGACTGTTATGTCTTTGTAACACATTCACATTCCTTATGGGATGAGGTTGGTTTTTTAGGGGCTAATTTAGTGTCCATGGTGTAGATCCTACAAAAACATGGGAAGTAGACTACCCTTGATTTATTTTGGTGAGGTCATTATCCATATACCTCAACAACTTGGTCACTTCCTCCATAGATAAATTTTCTTGCATGGTAAAGGAGGTATTGGTCTCTTTACCTTTCCTCTCTCTTGGAAATCCCTCCTTTCTGGAGAGTCTTGCCTTGCCTTGAATTGAATCCACGAGGTATTCATGTTGCTTTTCATATATTCAACATCATTGAACGAGGTATATATGTCAACCAATTTTTTTTCTCTCATATGTAAGGTAAAGTCTGCTTCAAAATAAACAACATATGCCACCATTATTGTAGGTTATAAAGGTTTAATAATTTCAAGTATTCAATGATATAACTTGCAAAATTTACTGGTGAACTTGGAAACTATTTCACCATTATTCCTCCTTAGGGTGTTTAAATTAGTGAGATAAAAACCAAATCCTTTTTTACCCCATAATTGTTCAAGAATTTTTATAGAATTGCGCCCATTGTCTCAAAGAACTATTTGGTAGGTTCTTGAATCACTTCTTGGCTTCTTGGGGGTGAACACTTTCCCTTGTGGAGTCACATGTTATGTAGTCACCTTCGAGGAACTCTTCTAAGTATTAGAGAATATGAAACTTGTTAGTGTTTCCTCAAATAATAAAAATAAACCTTTGTATTTGGTAGAAAGTACTCGATTTAGTAAAAAAACCCACTAAAAAATACTACATACAAGCATTGTCCACTAGTTTGTTCTCTCTATGACTAGAGAACAAATGTTATGTCGTATACTAGGATGGAGTCACCGATAATGGAATTAATTTCTATGTTTTCCCCTATCTCTCATAGAGGGGCCAAAATGTTAGGGCATAATGTGTAGCATGCACCTTTCCATGCCACTCTAGGTCTTCAATCCATTTCTCAGATTAGAGGGAGGTACCCTCAATGTTTCCTAAGGAAAGAGTCCTTGTTTTTCACCAAATAACAACCTATTTAAATAGATAAATATCATATTGGATTTATAATATATAAAAATAGTACATGGAGTCAATCTCTACTACCAATTTTAAAAAAATAAAAGAATGTTGAATTGTATTTTGGCAGGTGATTCAAACAAGGCCAACTGGTAAGGGGGTTTAGTAGGTTTAAGCCATAGGAATGATATTTTGAACCATGGGAAAAATGATCTAGTTTTGTTTGAGAAATAACTAAAATAAATGAACAAATACAAGCTGGAGAGGAGACAAAACTACTATTTTAACACATATTTATTAGACAAAAAAATAAATGGGTAAGACAAGCATAGATCCAATAATTTATTTAACACCATGTGAGACAAAAACAATGAAGGGTAAAACTAGCATAATTTGCTTAAATTTATTATTTACCAGTGGCAACAATCTTAGTCATAATTTCACCATAAACCCAACTATTCATTTATAAATAATTTCTCTAGTGTTGGAGACTATAAAGTCTAAAGTCTGAAACAACCATTCTATCTATACAATAAATGCACTAAGGGCTTGGGCTTACAAAGTTATTATCCTCGGCCTCATTGCTTCCCTCTATAGAGCCTAATCCTTAGATAATGCTTACGATGGGAGTGAAAATGAAAGAGAAGAGAAGAGGAAGGAAGGATAATGCTCCTTGCTGCTACAAAACCATGATCCACTAGGTAGATATCCAATTCTTGATGGCCTCTAGCCTCTACTCATCCCTCTTCAACTGCTGAAAATGAAAAACCTCCCATTTTTTTAGAGAAAATTGTCTTTATTATATGTCGTTAAGAAAAAATGAGCCCAAATTTGGTTTGAATGAGATCTTTTGGACAACCATGGGAGACCTCTATTTTCTAGACATCTTCTAACTAGTTTATGTTTACTTTGGGCCTTAATTTTTTCTTACGGGCCACTGCTTTCTCTTAACCTAGTGAAATTGTGGCCATGCTTGCCAATTATGACCAAAAATTAATATTTTCTACATTTGGTTGTTTTTCCTTTCAAGCACTGCTTTTCTTGTTATGGGCAAGTGGCTCACATGAGATGAAGTTGTTGCTGGTAGTGAAACTTTGAATCTCTGTAGATTTTGACTTTCAAAATTTTTGAGCTTTGGACTGTAGAACTATTTCAAAGAGGACCTTGACTACAAATCTGGGGTCAATTTGTATATCAGGTGTCAGTATGAGAGGGAGAATTAAATTAAAAATGGGGAAAATGAGTCATATTTGAAAGGGGACAATATGTTTGAACTAGGCAAGTAGGGGCTTGATTTGGAAATCGACCCGAACTTAGAAATTGAGAAGGAGGTAAAGTAAACGTGGGCCCAATTTGGAAATCAAGCTCAATCTGAGGATTGGATAAAGGGTAAAGTTCAAACATTTGGTAGAAGCCTAATTTGGAAATTGGGACCAATATGAGGATCGAGCAAAGGGAAAAGTTTGAATAGTCCGACCTGAGGATTGGGAAAGGGGAAGTTTGAACAAGTGAATCGAGGGTCCAATTTGGAATTGGGTGTCGAGAAAACATGTTTGAAAGCACATTTTTCAAAGGTAGAGGTGAAAGTATTTGAAAGAAAAACATAAGAACATGTTCAAACTGGGTGATAAGAGACTTGATTTGGAAATTGGCCCCAACTTATAAATTGGGTAAGGAGCAAGGTAAATGAGGGTTGGATTTGGAAATTGAGCCCAATTAGGGAATTGGGCCAACGTTAGAATCCAAACAAGTGAGAAAGAGCCTGATTTGGAAATCATACCCTCTCAGGGAATCAGACCAAAGGAAAATTTTGAATAGGTGAGTGAGGGGACGATTTGGAAATTTGGCTCGATCGGGCAATCAAGCCAAAGGAGAACAAGTAAAATGAGTTCCCAATTCAAACATTGGGCCTAACCTGTGGCTTAGGGAAATAATAATGTTTGAATAAGGAAAAGAAGGCAAATATTTTGAACAATCAAAAGGTTAAAAAAGATAAGGTATTTTAACTAAGTGTGAAAAGCTTCAAGTATTTGAAAACTTGCAAAGGCAGGGTTTGATTATGAATGTAATTTTTCTTGGAAGTTTTTTGGGTTCAATAAGGTGATAAAGGGTAACACACAATATGATTAGGTTCTAAGTAAAAGGATGTAAAATTTACCTTTTGTAAAGTTGGCACTTGGTGTAGATCAAAGAATTGCCCTATCTGGAATATCCATGTTATTAGATCATTGCCATCAAAATTTTTAATATAAATATTGGGAATGAATTAGCTCCTTGGTTCTTAGTTGAACTCTCAATTATGTGAATCTTTGAGTGGTGAATGATCAAGTGTCAATGACTCAAAACTATTGTTCTCCAATTATGTTTCACTTTTCCAAATATGTGACCAAGACTCAACCCTCTTGTTTTCTTTATCTTCTTCTTGTGAAGGTGAATTAAGCATATGTATGACTCTTAGCTCATTCAAAATCCCCCCTTTCATGTCTGTGATATTATATTTAATATTTTATTTGAGATCCCTGTTAAACTCTTCAAAATATATGTCTTATTATATCTATGATGTCAACCTTCTTTACCATATTATCTTGCAAGCTTGTAATTTTCTCGTTGAACTTGGACATCCCAAATTCCACCTCTTTATTATCCTCCGGTGTCAATGATCATATCCCAAGACATTTAATGGGTGTGTATTATCCTATTTTTTCTCTTTATCAAACTTTTTAAATCACCCAAAACAAATCTTCCTGTAAAAAAACTATGCTAATTTCAAGTTAACATACATTTTAAAACCCTAATCAGCAGATTGTCCTATTGGCCAGCCTTTCACCTAATGTATATATGAAATTTCATCCCATCCAAGTCTAAAAACTTATTGTTTAATAGCCTTCTATGTCTTCTTTACAATGTCATAGGTTGATCCAAATTGGATCCGCACAAGAAAAATTGGCTATTAGCACATGCTCTATGATGATTGGTGCCGGTAAAGTTAGAGGTTATGAATGAGGAAGGAGACCAACTTGCTGGTGTGAAGGGCCCCATGACATAAAAATCAGTTTCCACCCCTACATTCAATCAAATAATAATGCAAGCACATGAGATGTAAAGTTAAGGGATAATATTATTGTAAAAATAAATAAAAACATGTATCAAAAAATAAAAACTTTCATGAGATCTCTTCCCCAATGTTACAACTATATTTGTTACCCTGAAACTTAGAGTAAGACATGTCTTGAGTGGATATGATTGGATTTATAATAGTCTTATTGTTTGACATGAAACATGAGAGTGCCTCATCCATGTTTTAATTTGAAACCACATACATTGTTTACTTGAGAGTGTTGGGATATTGATACTTATATGTTGGTTGGAAAGAGGAGTGTGCTTTTTTTTTTTTTCAATTATTTGTGTTAGTTGAATTGAAGATCTACTCAATGTTAATGAGTTATGAGTAGTCCTTGAAGTGTCAGTGGATGCTAGTTCAAGATCATCACTCAAGGTTTCAAATCAATCTTACATAGCAGTGAAATAAGAGGCATAGGTTTCCAGTCTAAGTTATAACCATTGCCAATGTATTTTTCTTGGAAGAACCTGAAGAATCCACAAGGATATTCTGTTATTGCTTATAAATCTATGTTGGTGAAATGGGAAGGCTATAAGCCTACAATTTACAGATCATATGGTATTAGAGCCTAAGTTTAAATACACCTAGTGAGACATGTATGGCAAATACTTGATGACTACAGAAGAAGTGGACAAGGGTTGTTGCTAGGGCTAGAGAAAAGTATAGCACCAAAAATGGCAGGGAATCGTCATGGAGAATATGAGGAAGAAGATCCTAGGGTCAAGTTTGTTGAAATTTCCTTACTCTAACACCTAGGTACTTTTATATATAGTGATTTCATTATTGTAATCAAAGTAATAGCTCACAAAACAAAAATACACTGCTGAAATATTCTACTTTAAACATGCAACAGAAGCAAAAAACTGGAAACCAAATCCTGCACACATAAACACTAATATTTTTGGGTAGATACCCCTACGAAAACCCTGTAGGGAAAACTGGTGTCGAGAATGATTTTATTATGCTAAAATCAAGGCTCTCGTAACAGAGATAATGGCCCACTAAGAGAAATACAACTACAAACAAACTTGGCAAAGTCTAGTCTGATGTATAACCTGGAACATCATGGTTTTCGAGGTGTACATGCATTTATTTCAACAAACCCGTGTATTTACACGACTGTCTTCACTAAAACTCGTTTACATGTATGGAAGGACTGTATGAAATTTTTTTGTACAACGCTACACTTCCCTATGGATTCCTCTAGCTGAAACCCACTTATGTTGCCTTTGTTCTCTCTTCTCCTTAACCTGATCTCTATATGGAAGTCCTTCTCCACCTATCCAAGATCTTGAATCATAGTCCTTCGTGATCCAATCCTCTCGAAAGCAAAGGTCCTTCTCTACTCTCAAGAATCTCAAGTGTCTCAAGTGTCTTCCTCCTTCACCCTAGCCTTGCTTTTATAATCATGAGGTACAATCTATTTCTAATATAAAAAGTGATTGGCTATTGAGATCAGTTCTCACCTCACTTGAGATTTACATGCTAATTACTTTTATCACTTTCCTTTAATAACTCAATTAATTGATTACATAATTAATTAATAAAATCAATTTACTTTAATGATTCCTTTAATTTAAGTAAATCCAAGAGTAGAAGGCTTTGGTTGATTTCCACACTTATAGATACATAGACCTATGTGGAAATACCTTTTTGATTCTACCACTAGCATCAAAACTCCCTCTTAGTGAGGAAGGTATTGTGCACTACTCCCAGTCTGTCTCCGAAGAATACAAACTTCCCTTTCTCCAAGGGTTTGGTCAAGATATCTGCAACCTGCTCATATGTAGAAATATACTGAAGCTTCACTGCTCCCTTCTGGATCCTATCTTGAATGAAGTGGTATCTAATCTCTATATTCTTATACCTATCATGAAATACTGGATTCTCTGAGAGTTTGATACAACTATGATTATCACAGTATATCACCATAGGTTCCAACTCCTGATCAAATAAACATGTAAGTAACTTGTGAAGCCAAATGGATTCACAACTATCCATACTTGCTACCATATACTCTACCTCTACTAAAATGAGTGTTACAAAAGTCTTCTTCCTGTTGAACCAAGTAATCTATGTTGATCCCAAGCTGAAGAAGCACCCCCAGGTGCTCTTTCTATCAACCGCACTCCCTACCCAATCTGAGTATGTATATCCCTGCAACTCCACTCTCTCCTCCAAGATGTCTCAATACATACTCCACTATACCTCTCAAGTACCCAAGCACATGTTTCATTGATACACAATGTACCTACCTCAGATCCACCATGAACCGAATCAAGGTGTTCACAACAAAATAAATATTTGACCTAGCATTGACCAAATACATCAAGGACCCTATCAACTGCCCGTATATAATGGGATCCACTAACTATGAATCTGAAATGACTCACCTTCTTCACATTGGTAATTATAGGTGTAGCCATCGGTTTACAATCCTCCATCCTAAATCTCCTCAAGATCTATACTATATACTTACCTTGTCGAAAGAAGATCTCTCCTGATTCCTTCCATACCTCTAACCCCAAGAAATAATGCATTGTTGGTGTTGTAAGACCCTAGGTTCAATTTATTCTACCAACACACCCTATAGACACTGACCCTTTCGGCATGACTTACATGCAAGTGAAGTCTCACCCGAGGCACCTATTGGGGCTGCAGGAACCAAGTTTCTACAGGAACGAGGGGGTAGGAAATGATCATCATATTCCTTCCTACTTATCTACCCTGTGCACACTATCCTATGTCTCTTTTCCCTTATTTAATTGGTAAATTGAATTATATAGCACCATTATAGTGCAAATTGCAACATAAAATATTCACTGTAACATTCATAATTACCGTACATCAATTATCTAACAAACAGATCCAAATATAGCTATACAAAAATAGAACATCCATGAATAATCACATAAAAAGACATTCAGATACAAAATTTAATGTGGTTCACCCAAAATTTGGGCTACGTCCACAACAAATGACTTCTTTATTGTTCTTTATGTAATTCATCTCAGGCTTGCGCACTGTGCTTATAGTATATATATCATGATATCTTTCTCCATCTTGCCTAGTCGCTCTGCTGTGAGACACTCTCTTTGCAAAACTCTCCCTAGACCTTCAGACATAGACTCTCTCTCATTGTCAGTCTATTCTCTCTACAGAAACAACTAACAACCTATTATTCAATCTTCAACATGACTTTAGGATCAACAACCTATTCTACTCGACCCATTACATATTTATACATAGAATTTA
>CBVK0103694053.1:373-13582 GCA_900067695.1 Picea abies
TATATATATATATATATATACCCTGCCATTCCACCTCCGTTCCACCCGACACTCCTCCACTAACACTCCCGCACTGACCAGCCGCCCCTGCACATACCCCGCAGACCCTCCCCGTAACCACACAGACCCCGCAGACCGCCCCGACACACACCCCCGTATCCCTTCTAAACTCACTACCCAACCCCTGTAAAACCATCCCTGTGTGTAAACCCCTGTAACCCCGGCAGGAACTGTGCAAACCCTGTTCCCCCTTTCTCGTACCCCTCGTCGTGACCTGCCCCCACTCCCCCGCGATTTCTCCTCGCCCCCTCCACTCTTCCGTAGCCCTCCCACAAACCTTCCCACAGACCACGCCCGCGTACCCCCCTGCTCCAACCCCGTTCTTTCCCCGTAACCCCTGGCCCGTAATAACCTCCCCCGAAATCCCCATTCCCGTAGCTCCTGTAATCCCCGTCCCACGCATCCGTGAAACCTATCACCTGTTCATCGGATCCCCGCACAGACACCTGCCAAGTCCGGCCTCGTCCCGTCCGTCCACCCTCGACCTCGGCGTCTATCCCCTAACCTTCCCCCGTAACCATTAAACTGTCGAAACCCCCTAATCCAACCTATAAACTACGTCTGGCTGCCTCTGTCAACACTGTCGGCCACCTTAATAAAAACCCATCACACCCCGTCACTAAGTTGCACCTCTTAAAAGAAATTTTTTTTTTTTTACCAAAAAATAATATACATATATATATATATATATATAATGAAGTATATATATAATTATTCATTAGATAATCCCTTACACATATTCCTTTAAATATATATATATATATATATAGAAAAAAAATAAAAATAAAAAAATAATAATAATATATATATAAATAAAATAAAATAAATAATAATAATAAAAATAAATTATTTTTAGCAAGTGGAGCAGCGAAAGACAGCACAATCAGCCAAAATTGCTTCGAAATATTCTCCCCCAAGTACCAGGAAAATGGCAGATTTAAAAAATCAAATTGAAAAAATAGACCAAGATTGCAAAAACGCCCGACAAATACTCAAAAAAGCATTACAAAAAACTAATGACAAATTGCGAAAAGAAATAAAGATCAATAACAAGGCACTCAGACAAGAACTGACCCAGAATCTAAAAGAAGAGATTTCAAAAGAAGTCGGAAACGAATTACGAATAGACATGGAAATTTTGAAACAAGATCTTAAAGACGATATTTCCCAAAAAATCGTGATTAACTTACGACAAGGTTTTGAAACCTTTAAAACAGAAATAACGAAAGATTTCCAACAAAGTCTGGATCGAATAACTCAAAATCAAGAAACAAAACATGATGAGCTTGTAAAGTTAATAAAAGATCAAGGCTACCAACAAGTTCCCCAATCCCAATCAAATGATTCAAGAAATTCTAACACATCACCACCCCCACCGCCTCCACCTCCACCTCCCTACAATTCAAGTCATCAAACCACATCACAATATCAACCTCTAATGATCTACCCTCCCAAAGCCAAAATTGAACTATCAAAATACAATGGCAGCGATAACCAATGCGTGGCTTGGTTTAACAAAACTGAAGAATATTTCCAAATATATAATATTACAAACGATGAAGAAAAAGTAAAATATGCATCCATGTTCCTCGAAGGCACAACATACAATTGGTACATATGGTGAAAAGGAAGAATCCAATCATACACTTGGAACTCCTTTAAAAATGATTTTTTTAAAAGATTCCAGGGCATCTCAGAGCAAGAATTCTTTTCCAAACTCACTAGGCTACAACAAAAAGGCAGCGTAGATGAATTTACACATCAATGGGAATCCTTGGCCACCCGAATATTCGGATTGTCTGATAATCAATTACTCCAAGCTTACGTAGGTGGTCTCAAACCACATATCCAAGACCAGTTAAAATTACATGAGGTCACTAATGTTGAAATAGCAAGACGCGAGGCAAAAGCAGCAGAAGAAAAGCTAGAAGGTCAATCAAGATTTGGCAAGTTTTATTCAAGAAGAAACATAAACCAGAACGCAAACACAGAGACTGACAAATATATACCACCCAACTTACGAGAAGATAGAAGAAGTCGGGATTACCAAAATATAAGAGAAGGTAAATGTAAATACTGTGGTGAAAAATGGGACCCAAGACACAGATGTCGCACAAAAGATAAGTCAAAAAAATTATACACTTGCCAAGCAAAAAATATCGAGGAATCAGACACAGAAGAATCAGTTACAGAAGAAATGGGAAACAATTAAAATGACATGTCAGATCTCGTAGATAACGACACACCAAGAATATCATTAGCAGCCATCACAGGCATCAGTCAACCACAAACTTTAAAATTAAAAGGACACATAAGAAAAGATAATGTCATAGTATTAATCGACATAGGAAGTACCCACAATTTTATCGATATCAAAATCGCAAGGAACCTTAAATTGTTTGTATATCCAGTACCAGACATGAAAGTGATGGTCGCAGATGGGAAAAAAATTGAAAATGTAGGAAAATGCCATAAGGTGAAACTCCAAATTCGAGATTTCAATCTAGAATCCGAATTTTACATCGTGCCCCTAGGAGGAGTAGACATAGTTTTAGGAGTTCAATGGTTGCAAACCTTAGGCACCTACTCGGTCAATCACCAAGAGAATTTTATCAAATTCAAATGGCAGGGGTAGAATTATAAATTATATGGTTTTCAACCCCCCCAAACACAAGTTATATCATCTCAACAGATGGAAAAAATGATTCGGAAAGGAGAAACTACCTATTTTATCCAATGCTACCACATGGGAATACAAGAACCAGAACAAGACTCCAAACATTCAGAAATCCAAGACCTAATTCAAAAATACAAAAAGGTGTTTCAAAACCTCCCCATGGACTTACCTCCACAAAGAAGAATTGAACACTTAATTGAAATTAAACCAGGGTCAAGCCCAGTTAAGATTAGACCATACAGATACCCCCATCATCATAAAACAGAAATAGAAAGATTAGTTCAAGACTTGTTAAAATGTGGGATTATCACAAAAAGTAGAAGCCCATATTCAGCCCCGGTTGTACTAGTACGAAAGAAAGATGGTTCTTTCAGGTTATGCATAGATTATCGTGGACTTAATAAGATTACAATTAAAAATAAATTTCCCATTCCCTTCATTGACGAAATGTTGGATGAACTTCATGGAGCCAAATTTTTTTCAAAACTCGATTTGAGATCAGGATATTACCAGATTAGGGTAAGACTAGAAGATGTACCCAAGACCGCCTTCCAAACCCATGAAGGACACTATGAATTCAAGGTAATGCCCTTTGGGCTAACCAATGCCCCAGCTACCTTCCAAGCAACTATGAATGAGCTATTTCACCCACACCTAAGAAAATATGTGTTAGTCTTCTTTGATGACATTTTAATATACAGCAAAACATGGAAGGAACACATAAATCATTTAGGACAAGTATTATCTATTTTAGAAAAAAATCAATTCTACGCAAAAATGTCAAAATGCACCTTTGGCAAGGAGGAAATAGAATACCTCGATCACATTATTTCCAAAAACGGAGTCAAGGTAGACCCAAACAAAATTAAAGCAATTACAGAGTGGCCCAGACCAAAAAGCATATCTAAACTAAGAGGATTTTTAGGCTTGGCAGGATACTATCGACGATTTGTCAAAAACTATGCTCACTTAACTACCCCCCTAACAAACCTCCTAAAAAAGAACTCTTTCCATTGGAGTGAAGAATCTGAAAAATGTTTTCAAAATTTAAAAGGAATCATGTCCACAACTCCCGTGTTAGCTACACCTGATTTCTCCAAACCTTTCATAATTGAATGTGATGCTTCAGGTTTTGGGATCGGAGCAGTCATGATGCAAGATGGACACCCAATAGCATTTGAAAGTAGGAAACTAAACAAAAAAATAAAGCTTGCAATCCACATACAATAAAGAAATGCTTGCAATTATGCATGCATTAACCAAATGGCAACAATACCTCTTAGGAAGCAAATTCTTGGTACGTACCGACCATAATAGCTTACAATATTTGTTACAACAAAAAACATTAACCCATGAACAACAAAAGTGGATAGAAAAAATTGCCACATTTGATATGGAGATACTACATAAGAAAGGAAAAGATAACATAGTGGTTGATGCTCTTTCACGAAAAGACGAAGAAGCACAAGTCTTTGCAGTATCAATCGCAATTCCAGAATGGCTGAACGAAATCCGAAGTGAATATGCCAAAAAAACAGAGACATGCTCCATAATCAATGATTTAACCCAATACCCTAAGTTCAAGTGGAAGAACGACATCTTATGGTATAAAGGAAGAATTTATTTGAACAATAACTCAAAATTTAAAATCAAAGTACTCCAAGAAGCTCATGATTGTCCAGCCACAGGACATGTAGGATTTTTCAAAACATATTATAATGCTCGTCAATCATTCTTTTGGAAAGGGATGAGCACAGACATTCAAAAGTATGTAGCAGAATGTGATCTTTGCCAAAGAAACAAAACTGAAAATATATCAACACCAGGAGTACTCCATTCGTTACATGTTCCTAACCAAAAATGGGAAGAAATCTCAATGGATTTTATTGAAGGATTACCAATATCAGAAGGAAAAGATAAAATCTTAGTGATAGTAGACAGACTAACCAAGTATGCACACTTTATGGGAGTAAGAAAAACAGACTCTGCAAGGCAAACAGCTGAAGTCTTCTGTAAAAACATTTATAAATTACATGGTTTTCCCAAAGTGATCGTCAGTGATAGAGACGCCAAATTTAAAGGGAACTTTTGGAGAGAATTTTGCAAACAAATTGGGACGTCTCTTAACATGAGCTCAGCTTATCATCCACAAACAAATGGACAAACAGAAATTGTCAACAAGTGCTTAGAAACTTACCCTCGTTGCTTTGTCACTGATAAACAAAATAAATGGCTTCAATGGTTGCACCTCGCTGAATGGTGGTATAACTCCACATATCACACATCAACTAAAATGACACCATTTCAAGCTCTTTATGGATATCCACCACCGTCGTGGAAAGAATTAGCCATAAATCAAACAAAAGTCGCATCAGTAAAAGAGCTTTTAGATGAGAGTCAAAAAGTCGTGCAAATTCTCAAGGAAAACTTGGTTATAGCAAGAAATAGAATGAAGCAACAAGTTGATCAACACCGAACAGAAAGAGAATTTGAAATTGGAGAATGGGTATTTGTGAGACTTCAACCCTACAAACAATTATCACTTAAACAACAAGGAAAGAATAAATTAGCCCCGAAATATTACGGACCATATCAAATTAATAGAAAAATCAGTCCCGTCGCGTATGGATTGGACTTACCAGATAACAGTCGTATCCACAACGTTTTTCATGTATCATGTCTAAAAAAAGTTGTTGGCCAACGCAAAAAGGTGCAAACTTTACTTCCCATGTTGGACGAAGAAGGCAGAATAATTTTAGAACCAGAAGCCATTATTGCCTCTAGAGAAAAGAAGTTACGATCTCACATAATCAAAGAATATCTCATCAAATGGAAAAACCTTCCAGCGGAAGATGCAGCATGGGAGTCCGAACATTTTCGTCAATTACACCCATCGTTACCAATGCTTTGAGGACAAAGCATTCTTAAAGAGGAAGGCAATGTTATGAACATAAATACATATAAATAAATGTTCATAACATAATAATTAATTAGTAAATAGTTAGTAATAGTAATTAGTAATAATGAAATGACATGTTCTCCAAAAGACATGTCTAGTGGTGAAAGGGCACCCCTGTGTGGGTATATAATCAAGCCCTCCTTCTCAATTGTAAATCATTATCTTTTATCATATATTTTATCAACTATTCATATTTTATATATATTATTGCAATTGTATATTTGGTTATCTGTTACACTATCACATTCCCCTTGTCCAAGCATTGGGTTGACCTATTTCAGGATTGCACCTTACCTCGTGGGAAGAAGGGGCTAAAGGCTCAGAAGGTAAAAGTAAGCTGGTAAAAGATAAAAGCCTAAAAATGAACCTTGAGATGCTTCGCCTAGGGATCCCCGAGAAAGCAATAAAAAGCTTCTCGGCAAGAAACGAGAGGGACCCAAAAAAATAATAAAACAAGACCTAGTCGAAGGATAGGGGGTCTAATCACGAGCCAACCTATTAGGTCCATGGGTACCTAGCGGTATGACATTGCCATCAGTTGGTTACCATGCCAAGTGATTCTTGGTTGCATGGCCAAGGGAAAGGGGGTCTCATCACGA
Source organism: Picea abies (assembly GCA_900067695.1). Classification (NCBI taxonomy): domain Eukaryota; kingdom Viridiplantae; phylum Streptophyta; class Pinopsida; order Pinales; family Pinaceae; genus Picea; species Picea abies. The sequence goes on from CBVK0103694053.1 coordinate 6,669, forward strand.
GCCAGCTTTCTCATTTCTGCGATAGTATTTGTGGGTAACGTTGTCAACTCTGGTCACCATGCCAAGGCAGTGTCCCCTGGTTAGCTCTTGAACATAAAAAAAACAAATAAAAGAATAAAAAAGGGAATGAAAAGAATAAAGGCAAGAATGGGCTTGGAAAAAATGCATCCATGACAGGTACAGCTCGCCTTCTACAAAGGCACCCACAGGTAACACTTATGCATCTTTGGCCCTCATTGCACCCACATGCTTGGGAATCCCCTGACCACATCACCTCACTTACATGGCTTGGATGAGTTCTTTCTGGGAACTTTCCTTTTCCTGTGGACACTAGCCCAATAGGACGCCTTGTCCTTTTCCCCAGACTTGTATTGCAGGCTTGTGTAATGTCTTTGAGCTATTAACTGATGTATTAGGGATTTTATGCATGTCTTTAATAATATTAATGATGAAATGTGATTGACATTGCCATGATCCCTGTGACTGATGAGCCCATGGAGGGCGTAGCCTTTGATGTTCAGGAGCATACCCGACAGACAGGTACCATTTGGATCAGTACACATGGGGAGATGATCAGTTCGGACCTCCATGGGACTGAAGAGCCCATCAGATGGATGTTGAGACCCCACCATGGGACAGAGACGAGACAGAGATGGATCGGTGTCTTGCATCGGAGAAGAAGAGGACGTTCCACCAGAGGCACCCCAACAGAGCTTGACCTAGGGGGATTTGCCCTTTTTCATTGGAACGTTGGCCTTGGAAGGCCTAGGACGTCACCCATCATAGCCATGATGTCATCCAGCAGTATGGACGTTTTGGGAGGCAAACTGGGCAGTATTGGCATGTGTGGCAGGTTGGTAAAGCCCAAGGAGGGCTAACGTTTTGCTCCAGGATGCCCCATTTTCCCTAGAAGGGGCTAACGCCTCCCTTAGAGGGGCTTCTTATCTCTTTATAGCTCAATTGGGGTTTTAATTTGACAATTTAATGTAAAACAGTATGATTTTGATAATTTGGCCTTGTCGGCCTTTTACCTGACCTAAAATGTAAAATTAGGTCAAGGTTTTGTATAAATGAGAGATTTTCACTCTCATTTTAGATGATAACAGATTCACTCCATAAGGAGGTCTGAAATTTGCGCATTATTTTGGGTATTTGGCTGATTTAAGGAAGGCACACTTGTTGAAGGAAGATTTTTTGGCATATTTTGGCAATTCTCTTGAAGGAAGATGTTACAACTAGGGTTTGCATACTATTTCATGGTGATATGTAAGTGTTTTTTCTGCAAAACTTCTTGAATGAATGGTTGTAGTCTTATTTTCTTGCATATGTTTATAATTTGTTGATTAAAACCCTAGGTGACAAGCACACAAGTAGGTCCTTGTCTCATGTCCCCTGATAGAGAGTTTTTCCAGCCATTGAAGAGGAAAAAGAGAGCCTAGCTGTAGCTACACTCCTTTCTCCTCTCCTCCCTTTGCTAGTCGTACCTGTTTGAGCTCAAGAAGGAGAAGACGTCCCAGGCCTAGGTTATCTACACTTAGGGTCATTTTCTTCTAGGGTTTGATGATAGAGCCTTGCTATAGCAACACTCTCCCTCATTTGACTCTATTGTCTTGACTTTATCTTTCATGCTAACCATTTTTGCCATCTAAGGAAGGAGGAGAGAGCACGAGGCCTTGCCATAGCAACACCGGAGTGAGCCTCTCTCCCCTAGGGTTTTGTCTCTGAGGCCCTGCCATAACAACACTTCAGAGCTCTTCCCTCCATTCCTTAGCCGTCCTCCTTCAACCCTTGCATCCTCCTTTAATTCAAATCCATTTTACCCTAGAAGGCACTGATCCTAAGACCTTCAACGTTGAAGTGAAATTGATCAAATCAATTCTCAAAACCCTTTGAATCTTAAACCCTAACTACACTAACCCTAGCTCTAGCTAACCCTACTAACCCTAAATGCTAACATCACTCTTTGCTATTATATCATTGATGCAACAACGTTTTGTCTTTTGAGCAATTGAATGGTGATTTAGGCATAAGTTAATTGAAGTGTTGGTTTATTACATTGAATGCCTCATCATTTTAATAATTATTGATGAAGTGACATGATCTTTATTGTTATTAATAAACATTGACTCCATCAATATTTATATTCAAATTGCTTATATTGAATACTAGATAGTCGTTGATATATATGAAGTACTAACCAAAGTCTGCATATATCAGTTTATTGTTGCTTTGTTCTCGGGCATGGATTCTACTTGGTTATCTTTGTTGGCTATAAGCTGGACTATCTGTTTTGGTGGTGATCTGTGAAGGGGGAAACTTGTCATTGTCCGATTATCCTTTAGCCTCTTCAAAGCCCTGTTGACCGCCTATTCAGCACAGGGGTCAACTCATGTATCATGATGCAGTTATCTATGTTAAAGACAGAAATGATTCTACTGGGTATCTGATGCCCCAGCATTTAATTTTTTGTAAACGGAATTTCCGCACCCCTGCGTGGGTTTATAATGTAATAATGTCTGCATGGATCATAGTTAGGTCAGGTACATTGGATGTGTCATCAGGGGAGTTCCTTTCATCGAGGGTTTTTTATCCTCAGGTTGTCGACCAGACAAGCTCCTGGCTGACTTCCCTCGAGTTTTTCCCTCCACAAGCTTCCTCCAAAGTGGTGAAAGGCGCTCTGATGGTCTCGTTCATTGAGTAACCTCTTAGGATTATTGTAAATGACCATGTTAGACAGTGTCTGAAGTTTCGCGGAATTCCGTCGAGTCTAGAGTACTTTTTTTTAATTAATTAAATTATTTAAAATTTAATTAATTAATTATTTTTTGAGCTAAATGTTGTAAAAACTTCATCCTTGGGAAAAAGATAGGGGTATTTGTGCTCAAAATGAATGGAATAGCACTCCCTACACCCATGGACCAAGTTTCAGCTCAGTCGGACTAATTTTGCTATGCCTTAGTCCACTTAGAGTCAGTTAGGGCAAAAACAGCGATTTTCATTGCTAAGGTGATATTATTAAAATATCACAAAAACATTGTAATTTTTGAGTTAGTGAGTGAGTGTAAGGTGGAAAGTGGCAAGTTGAGACCCTCCTAACCTACCCAAACCCATCCCAACTTTTTCCCAACTTAATTCGACCTATTAATTCACTTTTTCACCCTTTTTTCCCTTGCCCTAAGGGGAAATTCGACTCTCACTAACTAAATCCCCCAAATCTTGCTTAGAAAATTGAAAAGTCACCTCCACACATGTGGAGCGCCCCCCTAGACTCACTCTAAACCTAAACTAACCCAAAACCTAACCTTACCACACTCTAACTCCCTAGAAAACCTCACGCCCTCCTTGTTGGGGCGCCCCCTCTTAATGGAAAGTTGTTTCAACTATCCAAAACCCTAACCACTTACTAAACTTAGCACGTGGGCCCTCCTAATATGCCTAGTGCGCCCTTCTTGGGTGGATAAACCACCTATCCAACTCCTCCACCTCACCATTTCGTTTTTCTCTCTCCCAAACCCTAGCTTGGGCGCCCCTCCTCTTGAGATTTGCTCATTTACTCAAGTGTTAACACTTGGCACTCATCTAAACCCTTTCCTTTTTCCTCTAGAGGTATAAAAGGAAGCCTCTCCCTCACTTTTTCCTTACCATTCTTTGAGCTATTGTTATGCTACCGAATTCTTGCCATTCTTTCTTGCTCTTGCCATCTTCCACTCACTCATTGCTCTTGGAATTTTTGGAGCAATTAGTTGCCCAAGGTTCCATCATATTGGATGAATAAAGAAAGCTTTGGAGGACATTTTGGATCTCTTAGATTAGTCAAGTGATCAAGATCACATGAGGTGATATTGTTCTTTACTCATTGTATTGTTCTATATGCTAGCATTCCTTGATAAATTAGTTTATTAGGGTAAATCAAATAAGCATTAGTGTTGATGATTTATGTTTTGAATGGTTGGATTTGGATCATGAATTAGTTCAGGTTTTTTATGCTAACCACAATACTATGCTGCTATAGATCTACTTTGTGTTTGAAGTGCAGATTGTCTCACAGGTTGTGGAGTGGAGGAGACTTTAGGAGCAAATTAGAACCACTTCCTACATAAACTCCAAGCGTTTCTTGTCATCTAATATTGCTATCATTCCACCTTCATTTTCTGTAGCTTTCTAGCTTGTAGATAGGTCAAAAATATATTTTTTATATCATAATACCTTGCTGGAAATTTTTTGTGCATGCACAAAAATTTCTGTAACTAATATTGGTGTTTTTGCAGCATTTCCAGCAAGCTTTTGCTTGCTGTTTTTCCAGGGCAGCGACATATTCTAAGGGTACAAGCTGCATACAACACCTAGGAGGCTTCCCAAACCACCATTCTTGATTTGGGTGACATTTCTCCTCTCTTCTCTTTCATTTTATCTAAATTTCTGAAGTTTTTCTAAGTATATTGGGCCCTAAAAGTAACTTAACCTAGATTAGTCATTCCTTTTGTTCATATAACTTAGTTTAGCTTATATTTCATTCATTTTTTGTTGTATATATATCACCTACCCTCTTAGGCCAATACCGGGAGGCTTGCCACCACCTTGGCCTTAGTAGTGGTGTTTTCAAGTTCTTTCATTTTTGTCCATAAAATCATATAATAATGTTTGTTAGCAACATTAAAATGGTTCTTGCCTGAGGAGTAGGCCAGCAGCCTGTCTAGTCTCTCCATGTATGTGGAGGACATAAGACTCAAAGCCCTCCTTTCCTGTGCAAGTTCATTTTAGTGCTGTTAACCTCACTTGCCGGCACCTTGGGGGAGTCATCCCCAAAATCGCCTCGGCCTTAAGGGAATTTACTTGTGGTGATCTTCTAATGCTTATGAGTTGATAATATCTTAGGTAGTTCTTCATTTGCAAGTTTGTTTCCTTCATAGATCTCAAATGCTCTTCGTTACATGTTGATGATTAGATGGCTTGATTGTGATTACATGTTCTAGATCTATTTCTTCTTAAGTTATCTAGTTAACCTTTAATGCATTTGAAGTACATGGTTTTAGTTTGCTAAGTCTATACCTTTTAAAGATCTCTAAGTCTCTCATACTTGGCATAAATTAATGTGGTATTGGTTAAACTTTTGATATATCATTGATACACCACCCATAGCCCACGGCCTAGCTGCTCTTAGCTCACGGCCTAGGGGATGTTTTGAGCTCCCTTTAGCTCACGGACTGCCTTCCTTGGCTCACGGCCTAGCTTGCATTTTGGTGCCCGTTGTGCTCACGGCCTTGTTTGCTTGTGATGCTCTCGGCCTCCTTTTTTTTACTCAACACTCACGGCCTTGATCTTATCTTAGCACCTAAACCCCACACATATTAGTTGATGTTTAATGGTTTAATGCTTACGTTTTAGACACATATGATAGTGGGTTTATGATTTGATGTTTATGATTCTAATGCTTCACTTGTGCAACACTTGATTACTCATATAAACACTCACCTCACACACCTTGGTGCTCACGGCCTCACTTGGCTTCTAACACATTATACATTGCAAAGTTTGTGGTTTAATTAATTTACATGCTCATGGTATCATTGCTCACAGTTCACACACTTTGGATGATGCTCACGGCCTAGCTTAGCCTTGTTCACTATTGCTCACGGCCTAGTCTTTTTCACATACATAACTCTAATGCTTATGGGTATAATGATCATGGTTTAATTTCTCACAAGTTTAAGGCTTAATTGCTTATAGTTTGACACATTTGTGATAGAATATCTATGGTTTAAATGTGATGGTTTGATACTTGTGCCTATGTTATAACTCATTTATCTCTTAAGCTATCACACTTAAGTTTATTGCAAAACACACACATTACATCATCCATTCACTTGCTTTTGGTTTAAACATCTAAGTGCTTCAAATTTTATCTTTCATTTCATTTTCAAGTATCATCATATGGTTTATGATTACATGATTAATATCTCTTGAAGTTATGTGATGTTACATTGATGGTTTAAGCTTTGTGCTACTTATTGTTATATCTCTTTATATGATGATGATGGTATAAGCATTTTCTTTCAAGCACTCGTTATTCACATTTTGCTCACGGCCATTCGCTAAATCAATAAAATAAAAGTGTGTAAAACTCTCTAAAACGTACCCAACACACCTTAAAGACCCACCCGAGGGTCCCTAAAACACTTAGCAACATTCTAGGGGTCTTCAACAGCTTTTCCTACCATCTAAAACGGGTAAGAGGGCCAGTCTTTGGGGGAAGTGGCGGGGGACCGTCCTGTGATTCCGTTGGGGGGATCCCTTCTCTGACTACTTCTTATTGTGGTGAAGTGACGGGCTGACCTTGGAAGCTAGGCTGGGGACTCGTAGCCCCAGTATCTTGAGCACCGGGCAGTTATTTGGTGGAATTGGAAGTTGAGACACACATCTAGTTAGGGGGTTGGGAATCTAAAATATTTAAGAAGAACACTAGTTGCATAGATCACATTGTGTATGTTTGGGAAGTAGATGTATTGATAGGCCAACACATATTGTGATAATCTTATTGCTATATCTTTTACTTGCAACTAATTGCTTTATCTTTCATGTTGATGTGATATATTGGTTCATTTATCATCGAATATTTGGCTAATCAATCTATTGTGGTGTGGATAAAGCAAGTGATTGAGTATCCCACTTGGGGAGGCATCACTTGCTTTCATCTTTAAGTGCTTGAATGGTTAGATGCCAGTGAAGGCAGTCCAAGTGGAGTAAGTGCCACTTGGGGCATGCTTGGCCGTAGGGTGTGAGCTCTTTTATCTCTTGTATATCTTGTATCTATTGTATATCTTTGTACATCTCATTTTTGTTGTAAACTTGTATGAACTTGTAAGTAATTCTGATCTTTGAGGTTTGGGTAGTTTGATTTGTGAGATCGGAAGAGC
>CBVK0103694085.1:0-10922 GCA_900067695.1 Picea abies
CTCTCTCTCTCTCTCTCTCTCTCTCTCTCTCTCTCTCTCTCTCTCTCTAGTGGCGTGTCATTGAGCAAAGTAGTCATTGTATCGGTTGTGAGCTTGCCAATTGTGGCGCAACCAACCCTCTTGTAAAGTTGGATCAATAAAGAAGCTTGAGTTTATTGTTCAAACCTCTCTTCTTGACAGTATTGTGGTGAATTTGCAAATCTAATGTCACTTCTAAACTATTTACTGTGATGGTATCAATCCTTTGAGTAGTTTTCTTTGTTTTTACCATTCTATTATCATTGTACTAACTCTGCAGGTTCCCATTTAGTGTGTTAGATCAACTTTTTCCACTGTTTTGGACTGCTTTACACGTTGTCCAAGGAAAAACAGCTCGATGAATTTTGAGTTTTTAGACCTTAATCAGCCACAAGGGCGCTTCATTGTGCCCAAGGACTCCACCCAGAGGCTAGCAAGGCCTACACCGAAGGGAGAGCGGTTTAGGCCCTGACGTCTAGGGCTATTTCTCCTATAATTAGCCAAGTTTTTACCACTGTCATAATAGGTTTATCAGATCAAATGGGAGGGTAGAAATTTGTGCTAACAAATTGGCACCGTTGTCAAGGAACGCCAGCCTTGGTAAACAACGACATAGGTGAGTTATTACTTTAATTTATTTATTTTTTCTAAATCACCTGGCAACACCACAGGGGACTTACACAAGAAGATCTTTCGGTTTTGATTCCCTCACAAGGTCAAGTTTCGTGCTTCAACAAACTTTAATATCTTTTTCTAGAACAAGACTTTTCTTTTGCCAAGAACTCTTCTCAAAGTTGGTAAGCATATGAGTTATTAGGTAAATTATTTTCAACAAGCGCTATGGTAAGTGGTTTTGCTGGGAAGATGTTAGAGGAGAAACACAAAACCATATTTTGGACCCCATGTGTTGCGCATTGCATAGACCTCATGCTTGAGGACATTGGCAAACAAGAATGGATCAAAAACACTATAGAGCATGCCAAAAGCATCACAAAGTACATCTACAACCACTCGTGGGTTTTGAACCTGATGAGGAAAAACACAGAGAAGAGGGAACTTCTTAGGCCTACCATCACTAGATTTGCAAATCACTTCTTGACATTGCAATCTATGGCTTCCCAATCAAAGAACTTGCAAAAGATGTTTGCATCTGATAAATGGAATGCATCTCAGTGAGCCTGCAGACAAGATGGCAAAGACACCAAAAAGCAGCAGAAATTGTGAAAATTGTTGAGCCACTTGTTAAGGTGTTGCGTCTAGTGGATGGGGAAAAATTGGCCATGGGTTACATTTATGAGGCTATGGATCAGGCGAAGGAGCAAATAAGGGCAGCATACTAGGATACGGTGACCAAGTATGGGCCTATGACGAGCGACATGCTAGAATTTTCTATTTTTAGCAGGTTTTTCTCTAGGCCCAGATTCAGATTTGGAGTGCATAGTGTTGATCCTTGAGACATCCAGAGTCTTTTGAATCTTTTTCGGGACGATGTAGCACAACTTATTATTTTTAGCAGGTTGAGCACCAGGGCTCGCATGAGAGTTTTGATTGCATATTTGGATCCCTTGCGAAAAGACAAGATTGATGAGTATGAAGTCAAGGGTATTCAGACGACTTTCTAATTTTGTCAGTATTTATGGGGTGGTGTTATCCCAGTCATCAAGGGTGATGTGGACAACTGTTTTAAAAATAGGACCAAGAATCTATTTTTAAAGGGCCTTATTTTTAGAGAACCCTATTTTTAGAGGATTTATTTTTAGCGGGTCCTATTTTTAGAGGTTCTATTTTTAGTTGTCTCTATATTTAGCAGGTCAAGTCATCATCCAAGCAATGCCAAGTGGCATCCTCAGAGGTCGACATCTAGCAATGATGTGGCCTCCAGCTAAGCTAAGGCGCATATTTCTAAAAATTCAAGCATATCATAATTAATTATTGATGGAGAAGGGGTCGCATGAATTTAGTCGTAATACTTGTTGAGATTTGGGTACCTTGGAAAGTGGTCCCCCTGTGGTTGTGGGTCTCTAACCACAAGAGGGAAATATTTGACCCATTGTGCCTTACACTTTATGTCTAATTTCAATTTGACATTTTCCTAAGTCGAAAGGGTGAAATTTGTCACTTGAGGCAAAAGTGAGTATTAATTCATTTTGATGGTGAATTGGGGGACATAAAGTGAACTATGGAAACTTGACCCAAAGTGGGTTTTGAATTGAAATTCTTTTTGAGAGATCTCAACCATGGATTGGATATGGCTTGCAATGAGTCTGGCCATTGATTTTTTAGGTTTCCTTATGATTCCTTAAGAAGGGCGCATTGGGCATTTGGAGGCTCATTCACTTGTATGTTCACCAAGAGAGTTTCAATAAGGGCAAAAGGATGAGAATGGAAGCAATGGGAGAGGAGAGCTTGGGCACCATCTTTCATGGAGGGCTCATAGAGGCTTAGGTCCTCATTACTTGTTAGTATTGGTTATTGCTTGGAGGAGGGCGCACCACTAGCAAGTAATAGAAGGACTTGTGCTATCTCAGATTTGTTTGGCTCATGTTGGAGGAGACACACGAGCACATTTATGTGGAAAGGACTCTTCATTGGACCAAGGAAGAAGGAGGGTGCATTACTTCGGTGGATAGAGCAAGAAGGGAAGAGGGCACACTAAGCTTGGGTGCATTTCTTTTCTTGGAACTCCAAAGCTTCTCGTGAGGAGTTGATATTGTATCAAGTTCCATTGTATTAGCTTACTTGTATTCATTACATAAGATCATCATTATATATACTTCCATTCCAAACTAGTTTTCCCTGAGGGGGTTTTATCCAGGGTCATGTTGACCAAAAATACTTGTGTTCATTTCATGCATGCTTAGAGTATAGATCAACGTGTTAGAGTTGTAAAGATCAAGAGTGTTATTTGTTTTGAGTATATTGCATGTGCTAACATTGGGGTATGAAAACACTTGCAAGGGCACCTCAAAAGAGCACTTAACCATAAAAATTATGAGCAGAAAGTTACTTGACTGTTCGTTGTCTTAAAATAGCAGCAAAGGATAGTCTTGGAGATTAAAACTTAGACCCAAATTTCAGGTCAAGGACAGACCTGTTTTGGCAGCCTATGTGGTACCTCGAATTTTTACATTGTATCAGAGCCCTTGGTGGCAAGGACTTGCTGATTTTTGGGAGCATACAGTTGGCAGTTTTGGGACATTTTTTTACCAGATTTTTGGACAGCTTGTTGGCAGAATTTGTGGACAGCTTGTGAGCAGATTTGTTGGACAGCTTGTGAGCAGATTTGTTGGACAGCCTGTAGAACTGTTTTGGACTTGTGTTTTCAGCCTCTTTCCACACCTTTTTGGATAGGAGTGAAGCTGATTTGGACAGTCTCTTTTCACACCTGTGTGGATAGGAGTGAGGTTGTGTTGGACAACCTTTTTTCACACGTGTTGTCAGGAGTGAGGTTGTAGTTTGACTACCTCTTTTCACACCTGTGTTGACAGGAGTGAGGCAGTACTCTTGTGTTGTGTTAGCATCAGTGTCAGCTTTAGTGGACAGCCATGTCGGTGTCCCACATGCGGGCAGNNTGCAGCCATGTCGGTGTCCCACATGCGGGCAGAGGATAGGCTAGCCGAAGCTAGCAACTGGTCCCCTTGGAAGACCATGATCATATTCATCTTGGAGGATCTTGAACTATGGGATATAGTTCAAGCTCCCGTGGTGATTCCTCGTGCACCTACTCCTTCACCATTGTTGGATGTAGATTTAAGGAAGAAAAACTCCAAGGCGAAAAGGACTATTTGTGACGATGTGAGAGACCACGTCATTCCACATTTGACTGGTAAAGACTATGCATTTGAGATGTGCGAGTCTTTATGCAATCTTTACTAGAGTCCAAACCAGAACCGGAAGATGGTTTTGCAGGACAAGCTCAAGAGCATTCAGATGCTCGATTTCGAATCGATTACGTCATCCCTTGGCAGATTTACACAAATTCGAGACGAGTTGGTCGTAGTCGGAGAGATTGTGGATCTTGACTTCTTGGTGAGGACAGCTTTGAACATCTTTACCAAACCTTGGGGTTCATTTGTATGAGGCATTGTAGCCCGAGAAGTCATGCCTACCTGGGAGAGACTTTGGGATGACTTCGTACAGGAAGAGATGAGATGCAGCTCAGGATCTTCAGGACAGCAGCATACTTCAGAGGGTGATGAGGATCTTGCTCTGTGGACTAAGGGCAAGAGGAAGACCGACAAAGGTGCTAGACAGGGGCCAAACTACAATAGAGTGGTGGTGGGCAAAAGAGAGACATGAGCACAGTGAGATGCTTTGCTTGTGGAGAGATGGGTCACTATGCAGGACAGTGTCCCAAGAAGAAGAAGAAGAAGCAGTAGGATGAAACTACAGCGACAACAGAGGAAGAGAAGTTCGTTGGTCAGTATGCTAGAGAGTGTGCATTCGTTAGTATATACACCATCCAGTGGCAGGTGGGGAGACAGAGTTGAGGAGAACCTATTGACTCAGAGTATTGATTCAGAGGGAGCTCAGACTCAGTTTTCGAGCACACCATCTTCAAGGATGACTAGTCCACTCGAGATAACTTCAGTTTCAGATTTGCCGAGACAAAGGGTTGGTGCAGGGGTTGTTGGCAAATATTTAACAGACAGCGCATGCTTGTATACTTGTCATTGATGGCAAGTACAACAGTGAAGGGAGAGTCTGAATGCATGTGGGTGCTTGTGTTGCCATCAATGCCAAAGGGGGAGAATGTTGGCAAATATTTAACAGACAGCGCATGCTTGTATACTTGTCATTGATGGCAAGTACAACAGTGAAGATGGCATGAGTACAGAAAGTATGAAATAGATGGGCATTATGAGAAGACGTTGCAGAGAAGATTCGAATAAGCTCAGAAGAGATAGTGCAGAGGATTGTTGGCAGATCATCGATGGCAAGATCAGAGTAAGCGGAACAAAGTAAGCTCGGGAGGACAAGCAGCATTTCTGATCGTTGGATCCTATTTACAATTCCCAATGACCATCAGATCAAGTGTTGATCGGGACTGCTCGGGAGGAGAAGCAGCATTTCTGATCGTTCGATCCCATTTACAATTCTCGATGACCGTCAAATCAAGTGTTGATCGGGACTGTTGATCCCACGCCATTTCGGAGTTTCGCGACTTGCGACTTGGAGAGGCAAGAAACACGACCATCGAAATCGCGATTTTATCGCAGCCATCAGATCAAGGTGTGATCTGGACCATTGATCTGACTCCATTTCGGAGTTTCGCGACTCGCGACTTGGAGAGGCAAGAAATATAACCACCAAAATCGCGATTTAATCGCAACCGTCAGATCAAGGTGTGATCTAGACAGATGATCTGACTCCATTTCGTAGTTTCGCGACTCGCGACATGGAGAGGCAAGAAATATAACCACCAAAATCGCGATATGCGAAATCGCGATTTAATCGCAGCTGTCAGAACAAGGTGTGATCTGGATCGTTGATTCGACTCCATTTCGGAGTTTCGCGAATCACGACTTGGAGAGGCAAGAAACATAAACATAAGAATGTCGAAATCGCGATATGATCTGAGCCATTGAATTAAGATCAGATCTGGACTGTCGAATCATAGGACAAGTCGCTGACTTGGAGTCAACGGAGCATGGTGTGGAAACTCGCGAGATGCGAGATCGCGATAAGCTCTGGACCGTTGGATCTATGGAGATTTCAACCGTCGATCAGACTCAATGAAGTTTATAAACTCGCGAAATATGAAGCGCCTTTTGGCACAGCATATGGTCACTGCCGGTGGTCACGAGAAGGGAAGGAGTCAGTTCAGATAAGCTCCATTTCGGGGTTTCGGGGATCGCGACTTAGAGAGTCAAGATGCCTCATCTCCAGATTCATGAAATGTGAATTCGCGAAAAGCACTTTATGCATAAACGTTTGGTCATGGCCTTGGTCATATTGAGGAAGGAGCTAGCGCAGAAAAGCTCTATATCAAAGTTTCGGAGATCGCGATATGAAGTGTCGAGACACTTGGCCACAGGAATGTCGAAATGCTGAAACCCAATTTAAAGGCAAGATTAATAAAGTTCATCCAACGGTACAGATAAACTTGAATATGATCGGAGGGCTATTGTTCTCTCTCACAGTTAATTTATCAGTTACGAATCTGTTAGCGAAATTGATTCATGATTCCTGATCGGTTGGCGTTTCAGTTGCTAAGACGGTTTTTCTTTTGTCTCAGAAGATTCAAAGGGTAACTGTTGTGGGAATGGTGTATAAAAGAAAAAGATACAGACTATACGCGGTTGGTTGTTCTGGACGAAAAATGAATTAAACTGTAAGAAAGGGAAAATCACAGGATGCGCAGTGTGAGATAAAACTCAGAGAAGAGTAACAGATGAGGAAACGACTTGAAGCAGAGCAGAATAACAGAACAAGTTGAAGCAGAGCAGAATGACAGAACAAGTTGAAGCAGAGCAGATTTGCAGAACAGACAAAGGAAGAGAAGAATTGCAGAACAGTTAGAAGAAGACCAGATTTACAGAACAAAGAAAGATTGGTAAGAATCAATTTATCTGTGTAGTTGGTTGTTTAATTATTCATTTATAAACCAGGGTGGTTGGGAGGTGCTAGGGAGGACTGTTGTCCTCAGAGGTTCAAGTGGGAGCTTGAACACAGGGAGCTGTAGCTTCCATCTGGTTGCAGCCAGAGAAACCAGGGTGGCAGGGTGGTGCAAGGGAGAACAAGTGTTCTCTATTATACAGGTTGGAGCCTGTGTAACTGGAAGTTGGTGCTTCCATCCAGTTGGTGCTGGAACATTAGGGGAGTTGGTGCCTCCTTCTAGTGGGTGCTAGAGAAACAAGAGAGTCGGTGCTCTCAAACAAGTTGCAGCTTGTAAAACAGAGGTAGCAGTCTCACATTGAGTCGGTGCTCAATTATAGATGATGTACAGAACTTAAAAGACTACCTATCATTTCGAAGAAGAAGAAGTTTTCTCCCTTTATGGGTTTCCTCATGAAAATCCGTCTATGTGTATACCTTATGTGTGACTGATGCTCATTACTTTTATTGTCCATATGTTGTATAATGTTGATGATCACTTGAAGAAAGATTAAGAATGTATTAATAGACTTAAAATTGTTTAAGCATAATAACAATTGATTCACCCAGCCCCTCCTCTCAGTTGTCTTAGTAATTTCAACAATTGGTATCAGAGCGGGTTCCTTTTATTCAAAGGTAGGTCTGTAAGCTTAAACATGACAAGTCATGAAGGGACTTCAGCCTCTAAGCCCCCTCTGTTTGATGGAACAAATTTTGCCTTCTAGAAGATTAGAATGAGAACATACTTAATGGCCTTGGGTGCTGATGTTTGGGATGTAGTAGACACTGGATATACAAAGCCTGTTGTGCTAGCCTCCAAGGATGATAAGTTAGAGTTTAGTTTTAATGCTAAGGGAATGAATGCTATCTTGAATGGACTTGCTGAAGCTGATTTTGTAAAGGTGATGCATCTTGAAACTGCCAAAGCAATGTGGGATAAACTTATTAGCAGTTATGAAGGAAATGAAAAAGTAAAAGATGCCAAACTTCAAACATACAGATTGAAATTTGAACAACTAAAGATGAATGAAGATGAAACAGTTAGCAAGTATTTTTTAAGAGTTGAAGAACTTGTGAATGCCATGAAAGGTCTTGGTGAGAAGTTTGACGAATCACTCTTAGTTCAGAAGATTTTAGGGTCTCTGCCTGATAAATTTAATTCAAAAGTCTCTGCAATAGAACAACTAAGTGATCTTAAAACTCTGTCCATTGATCAACTCCTATGAACTCTAACTGCATATGAAATGAGAATTAACAAAGATAAATCCAGTACTAGAGAAGCATCTTTTAAAGCAGACAAGAATATTGATTCAGAATTAAATGATATTGAGGCAAAATTTGTGAGAAGGTTAAAGAAAGGATCAGGAAAATATCAAGGGAAGTTGCCCTTCAAATGCTTTAACTATGGTAAGATAGGTCATTTTGCATCTAAGTGTCCCCATCAGAAAAAGGACCAGAACTCTAATGAAGAAAAGAAGTACAAATACAAGAAATATAATAAGAAAAAAAGTTTGGTTGCAAATAATGACAATTCCTCAGAAGATACCGATAGTGACTCTTCCTGTGAAGAAGGCAAATGACTTCATGCTTATGGCCAAAGAGGATTATGATAATAAAAGCATAGGCAGTGATGATAATGATGAAGAAGTTGTTGTTGATATGGAAGGAGAACTGATCAGTGCACTGGAAGAAATTGACAAACTCAGAATTAAGAACAGAAAGCAAAAACAATTGTTGATACAGTTCGAGAAAGACAGTAAATAGCCTGATGAAGACTTTGCCCTGGTGAAAGTGAAATTAGAAGAGGCAAAGAAAATAGAAGACATACTAAAACAACAGTGGTTAGAGAAGAAAGCCAGTTGTGAAGCCTTAGAAGAAGACACAGTAAAAACAAGAAACAAAATGGAGAAGTTTAAGGGATTGTATCATCAAAATCTGCCAAGTATTAAAGCCTCAAAAGGATTAACCTCCATTCTAAATCAGCAAAGAAATTCAAAATTAAAAGCTGGATTGGGATATGAAAAAGGATCAAGTAGTGATCATCCAAGTAATACAGAATCTATCAAGTTTGTCAAATCCTCAAACATTGACAACAGTCACTCTGCAGAAACAAAGAAGGAAAATCAGTCACCAAGAAGGAATGAAAGAAAAAGCACCAAAACCGAAATTTGTAGATCAGAAAGATTATCGGCATGAAAGAAATCGACCTCCTCAAAGAAGACAGATTTTTCCAAGGTACAAAGATTTTTTCTATGGTTATTGTTTTTTCTGCTCTAATTTTGGTCACAAAGCTATAAACTGCTCTTTAAGATTTAGATATGAACAATCAAGATATTCAATGAATAACTATTTTCCACAACAAAGATTGAGACAGCCAAGCAACAAACAATTACAGACTTTAAATCATGTGATGACTGGGAGAAGGACACAGGTGAAACGCAACAACAATTATAAGCATAACAATCGTTATGATCTATTACTCAGTGAACCAGAATGTTACAATTGCCACAATTATGGACATAAAGCTGCAGACTGTCACTTAAAGAATTACAAGTCAGATTTGATCCCCACTACTGAAAATGTCAAAGTTTGGAAGAAGAAAGTAGATGACAAGTGTGGACTAGTGCTATCAGTCCAAAGGAAAAAGAATCCCTGGTATATTGACAGTGGATGCTCCAAACACATGACTGGAGACAAAAGTAAGTTTCTAACTCTAAGTGATAGCAAATCAGGGAATGTAACTTTTGGAAATGATGCACCAGGAAAGATAAAAGGTAAAGGAATTGTAAGTTTGAGTAATGGCAAAAGGAAAGCTTAAGATGTGTTGTTTGTAGAAGGTTTGAAACATAATCTGCTCAGTGTCAGTCAAGTCTGTGACCGAGGGTGTGAAGTTGTTTTTACCTCTAAAGACTGTAGAATAAAATCTGTGGATTCAGGACAGCTAGTTGCAAAAGGTATAAGAACAGAAAACAATGTCTATGTATTAAAAGAAGAAAAAGAAGAATGTCACTTAAACAAATATGATGAAAGTTGGTTGTGGCATAGGAGACTTGGTCACCTAAATTTTGATCACATAATCAAACTCAGAAACATTGGGGCAGTAAAAGATCTTTCGAAGATATCAAAGCCATATGACTCTGTTTGTAAACCCTGTCAGATAGGAAAGCTTACTCGCACTCAGTTCAAATTTAAAAACTTTCCTTCAACAGAAAAACCTCTCCAGTTAGTACATATGGATCTATGTGGACCATCAAAGAAAGAAGGTACAGGAAAAGAAAATTACTTTATGTTGATTATTGATGACTATTCTAGACTAACTTGGGTTGCTGATAGACTGACCAAGTACGCACACTTTTGTGCACTCTCTCATCCCTTCAAAGCTAGTACAGTTCCCACCACATTCATGGAGATAGTTCAAAAGCTACATGGCAACCCAAAGATTATTGTACGTGACAGAGATCCCATCTTCACTAGACATTTTTGGACATAATTGTTTTCTTGTTTGGGTACTCAATTGGCTCATAGCTCATCCTATCATCCTCAATCTGATGGACAAACCGAGATAGTGAACAAATGTCTAGAAGGATACCTTCATTGCTTTGTCTCTGATAAACAAACACAATGGTTCAAATGGTTACCCTTGGCAGAATGGTGGTATAACACTTCCTTTCATATTGCAACAAAAATGAAACCATTTATGGCACTTTATGGATACCACCCTCCTTCCATCACTTCTTCTCTAAAATAAAAATCTAAGGTTCAAGCAGTGGAAGATCACATCGAGAATCAACAACAAGTTCTCCAAATCTTAAAGGACAGCCTGACCATGGCACAAAATCGCATGAAACAACAAGCAGATCAACATCGTAGTGAAAGAAGTTTTGAAGTAGGGGATTGGGTATTTTTAAGAATACAACCATACAAACAGATGTCCCTCAAGCAAGACAAGATGGATAATAAATTATCACCAAAGTACTATGGCCCTTATAAGGTGTTGCAAAAGATTGGTACTATGGTATACAAATTGGAGCTGCCTGCATCTTCACGAGTACACCCAGTTTTCCATGTTTCATGCTTAAAGCAGGTTATAGGTGACAAGATCCCAGTTCAGACTATATTTCCAAAACTTGACGAGGAAGGAAAAATCATATTGGATCCTAAAGCCATCACTAACACAAGAATTCTCCAGCTGAGGAATAGAGCCATTTCAGAGTATCTCATTAAATGGAGGAAACTACCGGCTAGAGATTCCACTTGGGAAGATGAGTATTTTATACAGAAGCATCTAGAGTTACTCAAGCGTTGCG
>CBVK0103694095.1:0-11340 GCA_900067695.1 Picea abies
CCTCTCCAATTTTGATTCCACTGATTTTGATAAGGCTGTTGTTGTTGTGGAGGCCAAGGGGTCCATGTGGAGGGATCAACAAAGGGTGGGTTATTTTGTTGCATGGGTGGGTACATTTGTTGCATGGGTGGGTAAGTTTGTTGCATGGATGGGTAGTTCATTTGGTTAGCATATTGCATCTGATTAAAGGGGGGGTAACTCATTTGATTATAAGAAGAATAATTATTCCAACGATTAAATGGCATGTTAGAGTTCATACCTTGTCCTCACGGTTGCCATTGTCTCCTTTGAGTCATTAGATAGACAGCTTCAGCTTCCTCATCCGTTGGTTGCAATGCTGCTTTAATACCTGGTAAAGATGGATAGTTCTGAGTATCATGGTCTTTGTCACAAATAGTGCAGATAGGTTTTCTGTCCAATGGACATTCTCTTTTTGGGTGCTTATCTCTGCATTGAGGACAAAAGATAGACAAGGCTGCTTCTGCTTCTGCATGATTTTTCTTGATTTGCAGGGTATCCATTTGTGAGGCAAAAGAGCTCAGCATTTCTGTCTTGAAATCTTCAAGCAAGTTTCCTATCTCATCTCTTGTTGCTCCTCCGTTGGCTGATTTTTGGACTCTAGAGAATGTAGTGTCCCTGCTATTTGATCTGTTTCTTGCAGCTCCCCTTGAACATCTTTTGCATAAGTTGACGATTTCATCATATGGTTCCTTGGATATGTCCCCTTTTCCAAGCATGTTCAGCATATCCAGAGAGTCATCCCTTACTCCTTTTAATAAAATAGTTTTGAGAATATCCTTACTTACATCAGGATGACTGGATCTTTGCAGATTGTATTGAAGCCTCTCTACAAAGTCCTCTAGATTCTCATCTTCTTTCTGCATCATTTTAAATAACTCCTCCTTCTTTTCTCTTGTTCTGCAGTAGTCCTGGTACTTGTTCAGAAATTTCTGCTTCATTTGGTCCCATGATGTGATTACGTGTTCTCCAAGGCTCATAAACCATCTTAATGCATTACCTTTTAGTGTTGCTGGAAATAGCTTAAGTTTCTGAGCATTAGAAGTGTAATCATAGCTTCTACACAGTATATCAAACTCAAACAGAAACTCATCAGGATCCTCTGATGATAACAAATGAAAATTTGGCAATGCTGAGAGTGGGATATTTTTCATGGGGGTTGTTCCTCTAGGGAAATCACCAATAGGAAATCCCAATGTAGAAAAAGAATTTTCATCTTTTACCTCTCCTTCAGGATCTACCTGTTCTTGATGCAAAAATCCATCCATATTCTCTTATGTCTGCTCCCCTGCTGCACTTTCTCTGTCCTCAATATCTCCCACTGGCTTCTGGACTGTCTCCGGACTCCAAACTTCTTTCCCTGTTCCAAAAAATGCTCGAAATGAAGGCTGGGAATTCTTTTGAAGATTTGGTTGTTGGGCAGCAGATTCGGACTTGGATGTAAAGTCGTCAATGAAAGTCTTTCTTCCTCCTTTCCCTTTTCCCTTGACACCTGTAGGGTTAGTATCCTTGGGGTTTTGGGGGTCTTTCAGGCATTCTTTTTAACTAAAGAAAAGAAAATCACAAATGCTTCTGAAATCTATAGCTATCTTCCCCGGCAACGGCGCCAAAATGTTGGTCACTATAATTGCTTAATTAATTTCAAACAACCAAGTGAAACATAAATTATCAACCCAGGGAAATATTTTGTTTCAAAGATAGCCATGCACTATATATGCTCAATTCCAAAAGCACTTAGTGTTGTAGTAAAGAGAATTATTCTATCTATACTTGCTGGAATGAACTGAAGCTCTAGATTAAATCACAGGAAAGCAATCTCCCTATTGCAATTCTTTATAGTTCAAATTAAGAATCCTGGATTACATTTTAAAATAACATTGCAATGGGTAAGAACAATTGTCTTGCAATCAGAGAACAGGACCCTTACTCTCAAACAGAGACTCAGTACTAACACTCTTTCATGTAAACAATAATGCAGAAAACAATAAACTCTATCTAACAAAAAACAAAGCACTTAGTTCCTTTCTGTCTAAGCAGGAGCCTTGAGCCTTACTTCTGTTTAGCACACTTGTGAGATTGAAGTCTACAGAGAACAGGGCAATCTGATTCCTTTCTTTCTGAGCAGGGATCTCTAACCCAGTTTCTGACTAACACAGGAAAGTACACAGTGAATATGATGTTTTGGTTCCTTCCTTTTTGAGTAGGAACCCTTAGTCCAATCCCTGGCTAACACACCTGCAGAGGTAAGGAAACCTACAGAAGACAAGGTATTGTGGTCCCTTCCTATCTGAGCAGGGACATCTTAACCAAATCTCTGGCTAGCACACTTGCAGGGGTAAGGAGATCTACAGAAGACAAGGTGTTGAATCCCTTTCTGTCTGAGCAGGGATACTTTAACCAAGTTTCTGCTAGCACACTTGCAGCATTAAGCAAATCCTACAGAGGGTATGATGTCCCGATCCCTTTCTGTCTGAGCAGGGACCTTTTAACCAATTCTCTGCTACTCTCACAAAATCATCACACAAGATTGCTGGTAAAAAGAATTACAATTTTCATTCAATAACTAAGACAGAATCAATAGTGTTTCAGCAAAGCGGAATTCATTAAAACAGTGTTTCAGCAAACGACAACTAAACAAAACATAAACAGAAATTAAACAACACACTTCTAACTAATGGGTGAATCTTGTGATGAAGGTGGGCCCTCCCTTCTCACAAGATTCCCCTGGAAATGGGAAAGCTTAGAAACGAGTAATCAAAGCAATCTTGTATTCATCTGTTGAAATATCACATTACAAATTGGAAGTACAGAATGCATCCCGCTTTCCTGAAGTTCTTCAATGCATCAAAACTTGGATCCCTCCAATGGTGATTTCCCCTGAATTTAAAGGGAAAATCCCATCGATGCAATCATTACAAAGCAGATCTGAATCCTATACTAAATCGGATCTTCTTTCTAAATTAGCATAGGGTGTCCTATTCTCACGCAACTGACTGCTAATGCAGGAGCTGGACGAGGCATTGTTGTTACGGCTGGTGTAACAGCTTCTTCACATAGCTGTTGATGTTGTTTCAGCATCGCAATTCACGGGCTGTTTCAGCCACATGAATTGCGCTCTTGACTGTGTCGGCCTTGACTGCCAATTGTCATGGCTCGTGTTTCAGCATCGTGGCGGTCTCCTCTGTGTCTCAGCATCTGTACTCTGAACTGAGTGACAGCTCCGTGTTTCAGCATCTGCATCCCCGAACTATGTATCTGCTCTGTGTTTCGGCATATGCGACCTCGGATTGTGTAGCAGCTTCGTGTTTCAGCATCTGCATCCTCGGACTGTGTAGCAGCTTCCGTGTTTCAGCATCGGTTCAACAGCGACTTTGGACAGTTCTGTGTTTCAGCATCGGCCTTGAATACTATTCTGCAAATATGGACACTTATGCACTTCTATTCAATGGTTAAGTACGAGAGTAATGTAAAATATTATGCAAAACAGGTTAAGCATATAATAATGAGAAAGGACATTGTATACCTTGGAATGATCAGGTGCAGTGATATTATGAGTCAAAATACTAGTGATGAAGGGTATAATAATGGCAAAAAGTATGGGCAAAAAGGTGCAATATGTGGTCCTAACAGTTAGATGATTCAATCGAAGGTTTTCGATCAACCAGAAGAACCCACTTGACTAGATTACAAAAGTGAATAAAATAACAAAAGTCGACCAAGTCAGATGCACTTGATGCAGGGATTTTTTTAGGATTTTCTGAAGGTCATAACTTTTGACTCAGTTATCCGTTTGGGCTGAAATTTTACAGGAAGTTGTGTCTCGAAGAGTTCACTTCCATTGCAATTGGATTTATCCAATTGGACATTGTTTTGACACTTTTCAGGGACAAAGTCCTTCATATAAGGATTCAAATTCAGGTTTTAGTGTTTTTATAGGAATTTGTAATTTTTCAATTATTAGTTATCTCTTAGTTTATGAGATTAATCAGAAAAGAGAGTGGACAAATAGTGTCATGCTAGTTATCTCTTATTTAGTGGTTAGTTTTAGATTCATGTGAGAATTTTCTAAATTTAGTTGTTTTTCTAAAAATAGTTGTTTTTCTAAAAATAATTGTTTTTCTAAAATTAGTTGTTTTCAAAAATCCCAGATAGTAGTTATAAGCGGTTGAACTTTGATTGTAATAGTTAGGATGGAGAAGGAAAAAAAGAGAGTTATTTTTCCATTCTCCTTTGTTTTCATGGTTTATTTGAACATGCCAAGAATGAGAGGACAAGTAGCAGATTCCTTGGGTGAGTCAAGGACAAAACCCAAATTCGACAGAGCGAGTGCAATGGAGCTAGAAGCACACATGCAAAACATTTGTGTGGATTGAATAGAATAAATTGACTTATCTCGGCACTGGTAGAATTTCACTGCATGGGGAATGGAAGCTGACATATGGAAGGGTGAAACACATTTCTTACACTAGGAAGGTATCCCATATTTTTTAGGTGTGCCTCAAATTGCAAAGTTTGACAGTCGAAAGGAAGAAGATGCAAAGTTTATGGTGAGTCAATACTACAATGAGAATCTATGGCTAAACTTCCCTGTTAGAATCACTGAAGGTATGATACATTGGATCATTGGAATCCCACATGGGGGTACTCCTGTCCCCAAAATCCTAAGTTCCAATGATTGGATCCAGTTCCTCACAGGAGGAACCTTCGTGAAAAAATAAAAATATCTATTAATCATTAGAGTAACTGACCCTCAAGCGAAACAAAAATGAGTAATATTATTGTTGTGGTTTACATCTGCAGGTCGAGCTACAGATGTGAATATTACTATGTTGGAACCAATTGGCCAAATACTTAAGTTGGGGGCGTAGTTTGACTGGGCATAGCACTTAGTTGCATTAATTAAAATAAATTGCAAGGAGTTCCAAGAACACAGTCAAGCCATCAAGTTTCCATCCTTCCTAATATAACTCACCATGAGCCAATTCATCTTAGTGTTGGGACCCAATTTCACCCTAAGACAAACTTTGACCATGAATAACTACAAAATCTTTGCACCAGGATCAGTTGGGTCGTCAGACTCTCCTCTAGCTGAGGTAATGTTTAAAATTTGGGTAAATAATTTAAACAATCCCTCATAGAAATGGAGAGTAGAGAAGAAAGTCTAATAGGCCTTACCACCAAGTGCCCATATTCAATTAAACCTTGACTACACCAAGCTCTAGTGTGGATTCAATTGGGGGGTAGTGCGAGAAGAACTAAAGTACTATACGACAAAGTTCCAAATTTTTCAGGATCTCGACAAGAAACTAGGATTTTAAGCATCGATCCCACCAAAGGTACTGAGTGATCATTCAACCATTTTAACACCCTTGACTGATGGAGAATAGGAGGAATAAAGAGAAGTGACCTTGTATGCAATACCATTTGTTCCAAATATAGATAGGGAAGCAAGTACCCCAGTAAAGCAAAATTCAACTAAGAGAAAACAATAGGAAAAATAAGTTAGGGGTAAACAAGAATTCAATGTCGAGGCAATCCTATAGGATGAAAACATCATATGGAAAGAAATGTTTTAGTCAGACACTTCTCTCGACTTTAACGATACCTTAATTAGAGAAAAAATTGCTTCATTCACGAACAAGTTAGCCGAAAGAACTCAACTAAAAGAAAAACAAGATTGATAGTATGAATTTGTCACCCATAAAATTTTGAATTCAACCATAGGGACCCAATTTAAAGAAGCTATAGAAAACCTTAATGTGAATCATGACGAAGCAAAGAAAACCAGAGCAGCTCTAGATAATAATGTAGAGACAAAAGGATATAAGATACAAAGGATGGAGGATCAACAGGAATAAATCATAGGTCAATCAAATCCAATTGCAACATGTTGGTCAAAAATTACTCAACCTAACCTCAATAAAAAACCCATTCCAAACAAAAAAACACACAAATATAAGCACAGTTGACCTTAAAAGAGAGTCACCACCACCTAAGTCTACTCTGATTATTAAGGAAACAAGAGAATAAAAGGAGATGAAGAAACATAAGAATAAATTGAGGGTAGGGCATCAACATCTATCATCAGATTCAACCATTTCAGATTCCCCCCTAACAGCAGTAATCAAGAAAGTGAAATGCACTCAGGGTCGAAATATGTCCACCAAAACTTACAAAATGGAACTACCAAAAAGAAAACCACATTCGAGTTGATCCCATTGGATAGGTCGAATCCACTCAAATCAACACAACCTGAAGCCAGGCCTAGCAAAGAAAATCACTTGGTTCATCCTGATCCAGGAATGATGGGAGGCATACCAAAGAAGATAGAAGGAAAAACAACTTCAAACACTCAGGGGTTAACACATATTGTTCCCACACAAAAATAAATCGATGCACAACTTATTACAATACCATTGGATGAATTTGATCCCCTAGAGAAAGTCAATAAAGAAGTAGAAAATACCCGGTAGGACAATCAGCTATAAAATTTGGCTTATAGAGATAACAATGTAGGCACAGGATCTCCTAAGAATACAAGGAAACCACTAGAAAATATTCCTTCAAAAATCCCCCACAAAGGCCAGTCGGACCCTCCAAAGAAGACTAAGAACACAAACAAAAATAGTGCACAAGTTCAAGGGAACAATGATGGTAGGAAGGACTACGACACATAACCAGAAGCAAAGGAGCACAACGACACAAATCTAAGAAAAAGTGATCCAAACAAAGACAATGGCATAGACAAAGAACAAGAAAACATGTCCAATAAGAAACCAAAACAACAAAATGTGCAAAAGGAAGTGAAGAAAAAGAACAAGTCAATACATGGGAAAGATACCACTCCAAAAGCAATCACTTTCACAACATTCAAGCCCGTCGGGTTGACAGAACCACCTGTAGAAATAGTATTCAACCCAAAAGTAGCATCATATGATCAGATGTTTGACGTATATAGTGAAGTGACCAATGAAGCAACAAATACATGGAAGAGGGCCCTAAGGGATGGTGCTCAACTAACAGCAGGAAGAAATCAGCAGAAACAAATGTTGAACAATTTCACATTGTTCACCAAAGAGAAGCTAGGAATTGAACACTCGACAGAATGATTAGAAACTCTAGAAGTAATAAAAATTCTGGTCGAAGCAGTCATAAACATAGGTTCTAACAATCATATGGAAATCCAACACCTAAGACAAGAAAATAAAGAATAGAAAAAACTACACAATAGAGCATTAAGAAGTAATCGGGATGGATTGGTTCAACAAACAACTATGACTCTATAGTCAGAACATGGAAAATTCCAAGAAGTACAATAAAAATTAGAAATGGCTAACTCACAGGCACCAATCCTAAATACAATACTTAGAAACCGACCATCATATTTTTCCTCAACATACAACAAGCTCAAAGTCCAAATAACAATAATTGTTGATCTAAGAAAAAAAAGAGAACTCACCTCTGACACAAAATGTAAAGCAACCATATCAACCCACATTGCAAAATAAAAGGCAATGGAAGAAGAATTTTCAAAACAAGAGAAAGAGTGGTTGAGAGAGGAAACTAAAGCTCAAGAAACAATAGAGAAATCCATTACGAACCTAAATCAAATAAAAAAGAAAACTCAAGAAGTTGAACAGAACTTCAACCCAGAGTTGATTCTTGTACAAGAATCCTCCTTGACCGACAAGCTATATTTTATAGTGAAACTGAAACAAATGGGGATAAAGGTGCAATACTCCATTGAAGAATGGAATATGTTTTCACACCGCTTGCATAAAATAGCTCTGAGAATATATCAGACAACATTTGGAGTATTTCTGCATCATCCTACAAAACAGTCAGAGGCCACATCGACTTATCGATAGAATTTCCATTTTTTCAATCCCACACCATCTGATTCGAACATCTTGACCACCATACATCACTCAAGAACTCCAGAGGTAGTCATTGAAGGTTCGGAATAATCACATGTAAAATTCAAAACAGCACCTCTGTCGTCAAATGAAAAAATGCATGAGTGGGAAATTCCTAAAGAAACACATGAACAGACCGTGCGGCCATAAATAAATCCATGAACAAGAAGAAGACATTCAAGCAAATTGATTCTAGAAATTCTTGACATCAACATCATATTTCTTCTTACATTTATTCTTTCTCATTCTCATGTCGTAGTATTTTCAAGCATTATATAACCTACTAGGAAAACCTCTTCGGGGGCACCAACAGAGTTTGTCCAAAAATTTCAATGTAATATCCACAATCCCCCTTTGACCAGGATGAGCAAGGAATTGAGGGGGGCGGGGGGAGGGCAAATTTTGTAGGGGATAGTCGGCTCTGTCGACTATCGACTATCCAAGTTAGCTAGGGAATTCGGTTGAATGGATAGTTAGAATCGATCAATTAAGCAGTTAAGAAATGTAACCGACTAATAATTGTATATCATACATACGGGGGGGAATATGTAATGGGAAGAGAGAGGTTGTCTTTCTTTTATCTAATAAAATGCATTAATAGTCCTCCCACTTCTTCTGTATGTCTAGTTATGTCTCTATATGCTTCTATTATATTGTTGTGATGTGTGTTTCTCTATGTAAGGATCTATCGATGACTTCTCGTACTTTACCTTAAACTAAAACACACTCCCTAGATTCTTTCTAAAAAGGATAGTAGGGGTTGGGGGAAATCATAGTACTTAGTTAAATCTGGGTATACTCTTCAGCTAGAGGAAACTAATCTAGATCAATGATCACCATTATGGAAGAACATTTGGTGTAGTGATAGTTTGTCAAATATCAATCTTTTTTTCTAGACCCTAGCTCATGGGAAAATCCTCACTTCTAATAACCTAAGGAAAAAGGAAGTTACAAGCCCAAGTCAATGTGTATTGTGTGCCAAAAATGAAGATTATTCTCACCATTTATTCATCAATTGTATCTATGTGAAAGAATTTTTGGAAATTGTGTTTGTTGGATTGAAACATCAAGTTATGTAGCCTCTTACCTGGGATTAAATGTTTCTAAATTGGAGGAAACTATATTATGGGTATTTCCAAAATAAGAAAAAATTCAAAAGAGTTTGGAATGTCGTTCCCAAATTCCTTTGTTGGAATATTTGTCTTGTCATAAATTATAAAATCTTTAATGATGAATGGAGTAAGTTGATGCAAACTACTTCCAAGGCTAAGGCTCTCCAATTTGAATATCTGCAACTTATAATTAAAGTACAAGATCAGTCACTAGAAACTTTTGATGAGGCCTAGCTTAGGAACTTTCAACTTGGTCAACTTGGATTGTCTCTCTCCCCTTCCAAATGTGGATCAACCCCTTGCTGATAGATCAGGAAAGAGCCACCCAAATTCTTTGAATCGAGGTTATAGAAACACAAAAACTCCTTATTCTTTTACAGTGCTTCCAAAATAAATATAAGGGTCACAGGTGCATGGGGGATTCTTCGTGATCCTAGTGAAAATAAGATTGTTCATTATGCCCAAGGACTAGGGAACATGTCAAATAATTTGGCTGAAGCTTAGTCATTGTGGTGCATCACAAAATAAAATGGCCTTAGGACCTTGTCCATATTTGGGGATTCATCATTAATCATAAAAGCAGTAATCACCCAATCAAAAACTAGAGGAAATATTCTCAAATACATCATCTTTCAAATCAAAGAATATTTAACACACTTTGACCATGTCTCCCTTTTCCATATCAAGAGGGATATGAATGGAAAGGTGCATAATTAGGTAAAATTTTCCACAACCTTAAATCCTGGAACTATAATAAAAAAACAAGGGTACCAAATATTGCACAATACCTTATATATTTCCATTAGTGGTCATTAATGGACATCAAATCAATAGTGCAATTACCTATGAATTAAAATTGGGTGAGTATTTGGAATGGCATCGAAAGCAGGAAAACCCCTCTCTCACATTTGGTTTGGCAGGTCTCTGCAATTATGGGTAATCAATGCTACATGATGAATCCCATAGGAGTTATGGGATAACTCAAGCCCAAAACTCTTCCTTAGGGTAAATTTTCAACAATCTAGTATGGTGGATATCGAGTCTGTTTCTTGCAAGCAATTTTAGTGCCATCTCAGGGGGTATGTTTGAACTTTTGAAGAGGCAAGTGTTAGTTTTATGGTGAGAAATAGTTGTGGACAATGGAGAAGGGGAAGGTTTGAATAGAAATGTTGGTTTTTGTTTGTTGTTTTTGGGTTTTGAACAAACTTTCTTTGTTTCTATTTATATTTTCTATGGATTTATTCCCGAGTGACAATTTGAATTCTATTTATTGGGGAAGTGGAATTTGGGATTTTCTCTTTTACTAGTGTTTTGACTCTCTATTTCGTGTTTTGGCACCCAATTTTTCTTTGACTAGTACCCATGTGGCAGAGGAAGCCCGAAAAATCATGGAAAATGAAAATTTTAGGTAATTAAGGTGGGTTCTATGTAGGCATGCATAAATCAACCAGGCCAATATCAATTCTCTATTGGTTATCTCCTCCAAAGTAGAAGAGTT
This sequence comes from Picea abies, assembly GCA_900067695.1. Taxonomy (NCBI): domain Eukaryota; kingdom Viridiplantae; phylum Streptophyta; class Pinopsida; order Pinales; family Pinaceae; genus Picea; species Picea abies. The sequence continues at coordinate 10,545 of CBVK0103694095.1, forward strand.
GGAACAAGTTAGCATAACAAAGAATTTTAATTACATGAATCTACTTCTCCTTCATAAGCAACGAATAGATTCACTAGAGATTGAATGTAGAAGACTCCACTCTCTAGTTATATCACAACACATGGATTCTCTCTCCCTTTCTTCCAACAATCATGGTACTCAAAGATAAAATGAAGCATGAATAATTGAAGATAAAACAATTTTTCATAATCAAGTACCCATAAAGATTGAAGGTGCAGGCCATCCTCACTCCTCTTAGGGGCGGGAAGAGCAAGGAAGTGTTCACATTTAAACCATTATGAATTTTCTTTAATGTTATTTGTATTTTTATCAATTCATTAGGTGGGATACCAGCATAAGTACTTGGAACTCTTGACTGTAAGGACACCTTTTGTCTTTAGATGTCATCGTAGAAATATGTCATGTTTTGTGGAAGTTTATTGAATATTGGGATTGTAATAGTTGATAGCTTTGATGCAACAAATATTTTGTATAATATAAATTTATGTTCTGGTTTAAAAAAGAGATATATTTGGATTCATCTCTGTTATCAAAAATATCGTCCGCAACATTGCATGCAAATGGTTACAGAAACACATTAATGAAAACAACAATTAGTTCACCTGCAGCATTGAAATGCATTTCAAAAGGAAAAAAATTATACAATTGGGAAAAAATTGACATGCGCAAATTCACCAAAATAAGTGCATGCACAGTGCGCAGGAAAAAAACTCCCTCATAGCACACAATGCGCCAAATGCGTGAATGTGTACGAGAAAATTCATGCACTTCTATG
>CBVK0103694106.1:0-10127 GCA_900067695.1 Picea abies
GAGTAATTTAAGGAGTGATTTTTGGGGGAGTGAGGGAATGGAGTTTTTTAATTATTAAAAAGAAATTAATTTTGGAGAACTAGGGGGATGAGTGACACTTGGACGGCGGAGAATGTTTAGAGGTTTGTCATTAAAAATTAATTAATTAATTATTTAGGAAATTAGGTTAGTCTCAAATTTCTATAAAAGAAAGGGAAGGAAGGAAGAAAGAAAGGAAAAACGGTTAGCATAACATTACACTGCCGAATTGTGGCTTGACGGATTTCTTGTGAGGAGTTGGGTTTATCTCAGTTGTGTTGGAGTGGTAGCTCAGCCGTGGAGGCGAGCTGAGATGCTAGTTTATCTCTGGTTCTTGTGTGGCCCCTTTGCGGCTTGGGGCGCTAAGGGGGAAGAAGAGTACCCCTAGCATTTGACTGGGAGGTACCGGTAAGCTTTCTACGGTCGGCGAACGGGACATGGCACGGAGCGCGGGACGCGGCACGGAGCGCGGGACATCATCTGAGGAAAGTGAAAGGCAACGGTATGATTTTAATTGGTGAAGTATAATGCATTTTTACTTTCAACAATTTAATGTAATTGATGTTGATATTGTGAGGTTGTTCTGGCAAGTTCGACAAGTTAATGTTATTGATGCTGTTATTGTGAGGTTGTTCTGGCAATGTTGAAATTGTTACTGCCGCTTTGGCCATGAGAAGAATGTATTTGTTGGGTGTCTTTGGCATGCATTGTAGATAGGGGGCGTTTTTTTTATCTAAGTTAAATGCGTTAATGACTTGTGTTTATTGAGGTCTTTGGGTGTTGATCTAAGTTATAAAGACTTAATGACCTGCGTTTCATTTAATTGATATTGGGCGTTTGAAACGCAAATTCCATGCTTAATGAGCTGCGTTTTTTTTCTCTTCAATGACCCTTGGGTGTGTGAACAATGTTGATATATTGATCAACGTTTTTACTATAATGGAGTGAAATTATATACTTTATTTGTGCGTTTACCACTGTTATGGGGCGGGTTTTTGCAACTGGGCATTCTGCGTTTTGCATGTTTAAATTCTGCGTTTTGATATTGGGCGTGGATTCTTTTTTTTTCAAACTGCTGGAATGGTCTGTGTTTTGCATGTTTAAACTCTGCGTTTTGATATTGGGTGTGGATCCTTTGTTTTTTTAAAACTGTTGAAATGGTCTACGTTGTGCATGCTTAATACTCTGCATTTTTTTAATGTTATTGGGCGTGGATCTGTGTTTTAAAATGCTGAATGGTCTGTGTTTCAATTTTGCGTGTTCTTCCCCATGTTTAATTTCTCTTCTCTGTCACTGATGACTGCGCGCTCCCTCGGTGACTGTGGAACCCATGAGCGCATGGGCATCTTCCCGTTCGGGTTCCTTACTGCCGATTTTGCTGAGTTTTCTCCTTTTATTAAATTCTGGACCATAACAGATTTATAGATCTATTACTTAGTGATTGTTATATAGGGTTGCATTTTTTTATCTGCGATTAAATTCACATGGTTTTTGGCTTAGATGATACCAGGGGTGTGCGTTTACTTATTGATAGCAACCCAGGTCTTCTAATGATACATATAGATATATATTGTTACATTACAATTTTAGTTTAAACATTATTCTCCTTATTATCATGGAATAATCATGTGAGGAATTGATAGGGTTATTTTAATTATTGATGCTGTTATAAAATTACATTCAATTATAATGGCATATGGTTATTTTAAATCTGATGTCATGCAAGGGTATTTGTGAGGAATTGACAGGGTCATTTTAATTATCATTGCAATTATATAATTACGTTTCAATTATAATGTCGTATGGATTATTTAAAAATCTGATGTCATTTGTATGTGTGAGGTTATTCTATATATTGGCATGATGTTGGTATTTTAGATATGAAGATTTTTAAACATGATGATTAGTCATTGTTAAACTGATGTTGTCCCTAAATAATATGTCACTTATAAACATGAGTTATTTTTATAATTATTTATGCAACATGAGGTCATTCATATATTATGGTAATTCATAAAAGGGAGGCTAATATAAGGTAACTTATTGCATTAACGATGAAAATTTATGATCCTAAATGACACTGGATTGAGAGCTCCTCAGGTTTAATAGAATGTTTTATCTCGGATCGCCATTACCATTTGGTGGTTGTAGCGTGTAAGAGGTATTGTAGTTGTAAAATCATGGTCCAGATCTGTAATATAAATGATAGGTGGTTAATATTTCATGACAGTGCTTTGAAAATTTTATTGTTGTTAATAACACATATGGTGTAACAACCTCAACTCACGGCCACTGAATTAGTTGAGTTTAGTACTTGAGGGAAGTTGTAAAATTTAAATTAATGTTGTACTCGGGGTTTCGTCATCGAAGTCCTTCATGTCATGTGCCTTCCGTAAAGGAGTAGTCTTCATTCTTGTTTATGTTGTACTTGATAGGATTCAGCTGGTTGCTTGGTCAGTTGTGTCGGGCAGGATATAGACACCTCTTGTCGCCTTAGCTTATCTATTTGAGTGTAATTTTATGACTGTGTGGTTCCCTGCGTCAAGAATCCCGTGCCGTATCAAGAGTCTCGGGCCCTTTAAAGGCAGGGTTCCACTCTTGCGACACACCTGACGGAGATTACTAGTTTCTTCCTGAGCAGTTGGCCAGGAGTTTGTCTGACCTCCTCTCTCTCCGGAGCAGAGGACTAAGATTAAACGCCCTGCTGTCCGTGCAGAAATAGTAAACTCTACTGATGGATTCTCCCTTTGTGACTGTACTTTACTTAACACCTGGTGTCGTTTTCTACTTACAGCTGCTAGTTGTACACCTTATGTATAGGGACGTCTATTGCTCGTTGTCACTGTGATATGTTCGGATTGCTTGTTGTGTTCGTCTTGTGCACCTTGTGCCTATGGTCGTATTATTGCAGTTACTCATTGTGGTCCTTCAGTCTTCTTGTGCTGAACATCGCAGTTGTGTCTTGTTGGTTGTCGAGTGGCATCGTACGGTTAAGTGTGTTGATACTTCTACAAGCGCACACACACCTTAACAAAAATAAAATAAAATAAAATAAAATTTGCACCTGTTCCAGAGTTGTTGTTGTAATGAGGAGGTTCCTTACAAAGAGAAGAACTCGACCTACATAAGCATTTGCATCTTGGAAACAAGTAAACTCGACCTTAGAAGTGGAAATCATCCCCCAATAGTAATAAATTTCCCCTCTTGATGAGAAATGTGCCCCAACAATCAGATGAACTCATCCATAGCAAGAAACATGGCCCAACAAGTAGAGAATTTGACCAATAAAAGAAAACATGGTCTCCATGGGAGAAATCAGCCTCTTCGAGTGAATGGAACCCCAAACACAATAATAACTCACCCCTACAAAGAGGAAGTCAACTTGCATATGAAATTCAACCTCCACAAAATATATGACTTCCACAAACCTCGAAATTGTTGCAAAATGGTGTTGCAAAATGGTGGACCTCTCACCACCGAAACCTTATTATCTAGAATGAAATTATTAACCACCAAAACCAATCCAAACTAGGGTTTACTCCAAACCCTTAAAGGCTCTGAGATCTCTCCAAATCAAATTAAATTAATCATCAACATAATGAGAGAATGATCTCTCATCTTTATTTAATCTCCCCTTTCACCTTTTTTCTAACCCTTTTACCTTTTTACCCTCAAGTGACTTTTTAATTTATCTTTAGTAAAACAAATTTATTAATTTATTAACCCTTTTACTCCAAAAAATGATTTATTTGAATTTAAATCATTTATGGGATCTCTAAGTCTCTTTTCATCCCCTCTAACATTTAAATCTCTTCATTTAGGTTCTAACAAGATATTACACCAAGTTACCCCTCTTAGATAATTTATTAAAATGAAAACCTTAGTGTAATTCATTAAATTATGCTCAATAATACTCCCAAATTAGGGGAACAGTCGAAATGAAACAGAATCAAAATATGACTATGAAATAATGATAACAATGATGAAATATGACAAGAAGACATATGAAAGCATTATATAACTCCTCCAAAATTCTCGATCTCATCGTTAATCTAAAATCGCCCCTTCGGTAAGGCTAACATCAACCCATAAGTTCATTGCAACTATAGAGCAGGGAAATCCAAAAATGGGGAAATTATGGTCCTCCCTTCCCAAATATTGATTTTCATAATGAAATTCCATTACAACCCTATGATTAAAAAACCAAACTAAATTGAAACTTAGAATGATCTCAGGGTCCCAAACCAACCTGGAATATGTGAAGCACCATATTATCAAAGCATTGTCCTACAAGGTACTAACACATAAGACCACCTCAATACTACTAATAAGAAAATAAATCATGTCGTGAAAAAACTTCATCAATCCCTTAAAGAATGGTTCTTCTAGGGAACCAACCGAATGTACCATAAGAGAAAAATATTGAAATAATAACCAACTATCCCCTCTCTATCCATAGTTGATATGATAAACCATATAATACCATGGTCCCAATATAATATATGAAAGAAACCACCATGTTGACACTGCACCACATTGATCATAATTGCCTTCCCATCATGCCCAAACTACAATCTTGTCCGCTAGAACCCCAAATTAAAATACATGTAAGGGATAAACCCACTACCATGAAATATAACCTGCCAAGGAATCTCGATGAAGTCAAAATTTACAAATCCATCATCGGACTCAATCCTAGGTATTGAAAAATAAAATCTATCCTACCCTATGGAATAATTCTCAACATCTCGTTTCATGACAATCAAAAAATGAAACAAACCAACTATGCTCACAACTCTTCCAAGCAATATCAAAATGTGAGTTAAACTAAAAATCATATGACTTCCCATATCCCATAGCCAATTTAGGATTCCACCATCCCTAATACCTACTAACTCTTGTTGCACCACACCAATAAGCAAGGGAATCCAAATAAACCAAGTTTTTGACTCCCATTTTTGTATGTACTCAACTAATGGAAACAAGGAACTAGGAGTCAACTCTATGCTTGCTAATATGCACAACTCGTGCCAAAAGGTATTAATAAATGTGTTGTTTTGATCACTTTCAATGAACTCAGGTAACCTGTGGAATCTCGACACTTCCCTGAAAAACAACTCTCACTCCTTTTGCGCCTCATAATCTGATGAACTCACGAAGAAATGTTCCAAATTGGTATACTAACCATAAATGAAATAAATATATTCCCTAACATGCATCTCTAATTCATTCTTCTCACAACTCATCCACTCTCTCACATGTCTCAATACATCGTCCACAAGGCCCTTCCATGAAAACATTTCTCTGATCTGTTAGTAAGTCTAGAAGTACCCAATATGCATTTCTAAGGGTGTATCATCTATAACCCTCATGATTTCTTCCCTAAGTTTGTTGTGACATCCACAAAAATAATTTATTTTTAAGTTTGAGATTTCTTAGGAAAATTATTAAGTTTTTGGTAAATTCGAAATTGGAAAATTTTTGCCGTTTTTGGAAATTCCAAATTTTGAATTTAATTAATTGTAATTAATGATTATGACTGTTGGAAAGAGACCTGATTTGACCCAACCAGATTCTTGACTCTGACACTTGTATAAAACAAAATATTTTATAATTATTGTTGGAAGACAAATGGAACAACCATGTTGAAATTAGCTGACCATGACTCCTTGAGTGGGGAATATGTTGGAACTACTCCAAGGCAGATTGTTACAAGTGGAAAATCAAGTATTTGGCCAAGGGAAGCCCCTGAAAATTAGGGATTTGGAAAGATGAAAAAATTCCCAAGGGAGGGAAAAATACCTAGGCAAAAATGACTTTGGATATATGGCATATGTGAGGAGGCAGGATGTTTCCTAGTATGTCGGGGAAAAGAAAATCTATCTATTGTTGTTACAAAGACTACTGGATGAGTGTGAGGCAAGGAGAGGACTGTTGAAATTGTAAATAATTTTTTGAGGGGAGTTCCAAGTTATCCCTCATGGATTCATGGTCAGGCTAGGGGGTGAACAGGACAAGTGATTTGGCTTCACTGTTCTAAGGTTGGGAGGAACCTGGTTGTTCCCTTTGTTGTTCCAGTGTTTATTCAGATATGTTCCTCTGCTTACCTCTTATTTTATTTGTATCATTGAAATGATTATACATGCCTTCTATTTCTAGATGAATTCCCTATTGTTCATGTGTGTCTAGATAGAATTATAGAGTTATTGTAGGGTACTTGTTGTGGAAGTAATTATGTTTGAATAAAGACTATATCTATAGGATCACAGTATGTTATGTGTTCTAGGAACAATGTTATTATGATAATGAATGGACTGATAAAACGATTGAGTATTATATCGGTGGTAGGAATAGAATGTAAATAATAAATAACATTGCAAAGCCACTGTGTATTAGTCATGGAAAGAACAGAGTTATCTTGTATAAAGTAATCAAGAAGATACAAATACGAACTCTAGAAGTTTCTACCTGTCATATGATCATATGCTGATAGAGTATTCAAGTTTTGTTTTCAACCTGTAGAAACAAAAGGCGCAAATCAGGACAAAAATCTACTATGATAGGGATTCACGAAATATTTATGTAATTATATGAATGTAGTTATGAATATATATGTTTTTTTTTTCCATTTGGCAATCGAAATAGTAGATGTCATAGAAATGGCATTGTACAATCGAAATAGTAGATGGCATAGAAATGACATTGTACAATTATAACGTTCTATGCATGTATTAAGTAAATAATATGAAACTTTCTAACAGTTATATAGAACCCACTGTACAATCAAAAGAATAGCTATATATATAATTCATATGTATAAATGAAAATGTTCCAGATATAATTTACACAGTCGTAACTATTAATCTATTTTACAGTGATAGACTCAGACCTATTGTTATAACTAATGCTTAGAACCAATCAACACCAACTGTGACAGGGAAACAAATAGCTTCAGACATTTGCATGCTCAGAAGAGAGGTAAATTCGTTCTTGAAAACTTTGAGTACAACTCGGAATTAAAACAAATGGTATGTCTAACTATTACAAGTCTAGGTTAAAATGTTACAACAATAAACATGAGAATTTATACTTCCAACACTTTTATTTTTCCTAGGATCTATGGCGGTAAATATTGAAAGTAAAGCTATAGGAATGAAAACAACATGTAGTATTCACAATATCATTTATTTCAGAATGTCAAAGAACAGTTCCAGTATGCCAAGAAAATCAAATCGTATTTTCCATTCCAATAATGTTCAAGTTAGGACATAGTAAAAATCTGACTTAATCATTCAGCCAATTATACAATTTTAAAAGTCAACCCTCTTAATTCGACCATGAAGGCAAGTAATAGAGGTAAAACTATCATAAAAACGTATAAATATCTACCACATAGGTAACTCTTTAGTTGAATCTTTCTACCATTAGTCTCCTAGGCCCTTCTTCAAAGAGGCAAGATGGAACCCGAATACCTCTTAAGCAGACGACAAAAATTGATCTCCATACTTAACTTTGAATGGAGGGATCCGATATCCTTCACTGTGGTGATGAGCTAAGTAACTTTCTAGAATGAAAGGGGAGGAGGAGCCCAAGAATCCCTAATGGGTACCCTCACAAATCATAGGGTCCCATCATTAGTGATAAGCACCAGTGAATAAATCAAAGAAAAACATTACAGGAAAGAATACATGAATGACGATCACAATGAAGTACGTGAGTCGCATAACAAACCTAACCAAATATTTATTCTAAATACAAGTGTACAAATTGGAAGCCTTAGGTCAATAGAAATCCCGAAAAACTTTCTATTATCGTCGCAGAATAGTCATCTAAAGAAAGGAAACATAGGGTCAACATCGTGCCAATTTCACAGAGTTGTATTAGCACAAAAAGGGATGACCCAGTTTTTCCTTTAAATTTACGTGGGATACATAAAATACTTGTCTATGGTTATACTGAAGGTAACTTTCGTAAAAAATTCTGATAAGAATTTGACATGCCTAAAAATTCCTTGGGGCAGATATGAAATAGAGGGCTTGAGCAGAAAACTCACTACAGGTGTCCAACCGGGATAGAAAACGTTATTTGAAAATTGGCCCCATGAAATTACCTTATCGTGTTTAAGTATAGTATGCAGATACAGTGTGAATCCCTAACTTACATGGAATTTTGGGCCATAGTCTAGTGAAGTCTTGAAGAGACTCACATTGTGTATTTGCACAGAAGGAAATATAGAATGAAGGAGACGACTAACCCTAAGAAAAAATCTCCTGACAAATGATACCTATGCGAATTCATTGGAAGGAATAGAAAGGAAATAAGGTCAAGAACATTGCAGAGCGACTGAGTAGAATGTATAACAAATAGAAGTTCCATGTACTAGTGGTATAATCAGTCTCGAAAGGTGATCCAAGCTGCCATACTCCCCATGCCAAGAAAACAAAGAGAATCGTAGATCCCAACTCCGAAATCACTTCAGAAAAATGACAAGTGGACAACTACGGTAACCCTAAAGCATGAACCCCACGCAGCATGAATGTTAAAGGTGCAAGGGAAGCATGGCCATGTGATAGAGGTCACTTGCCATGTTTGGGTTTGATGGAGATAGAGAATTGGCCCTCATTTCTCACCTACCTCCATTAATGGATGATCAAAGTTTAACTCTCCATTGTCATAAACCTCCTATCACATTTAATGGAATTACAAAGTAAGAGGTGGATCTCCTTGAAAACTACATTTTGGAAATCTTCAACCACCACTATCCAGTTAGCACCAGTTAACTATACTTTGCCTAAGTCTGGCAGAGCTAACAAATTTGTTAGTATGGGGTTTTTTCTAACTGGAAAGACCATTAGGCTATGTTATGAACGAAATACCTTTAACCAACCAAATTTTTTACAGAGTAAGCCCGTCGAGGACTATGGTCATGTATGAGAGAGTCAAACAAATTAGGATTAAAACCAACATATCACTAAGTTAAATAATCCAACATCCCATACATTAGGCATAACGTCTTATTTGTATGGTCTGTTTAGTCTTGCGCATAGATATGGAGGGTGTCGAAAGGAGAGAGGTTAGGACCCTAATTTCTATGCCTCTATTTCATTTTCAAGTTAATACCAATATAAAATTATACCCATAAACAAATGTTAGTATGGCCCAAGAATTGAAAGGAAAGTGTTATATAGTGGGACTGAGTAGTAATGTCATCATTAACATTCATAAGTTGAATAAATACCAGAGTTTAACAATGGAAATACAAGGGCTATTGCTTTTGTTGAAATTTGTTGTAAGGAACTTAGGGATAATACCCCTTAGAAGATTTTATTTTTTTTATGACGAAATTGATGTACATTACATATGGTATCAGAGCCAAGGTTACAACACTTGGACTTTGAACACGGTCAAAGTATTTACTTAGCACACTATTTTTTTTATGATTATGAAAATCTAACAAAAACAAATGTTATTACAAAGAGAAAACTCCTTTTTGTTTTTGTGGTAATCATGGTAGCCCAAGATGACGCAGAAATCATACTTGAGGGAAATCATGCACAAATACCTCATGAATATACGAGATAGAATAGTGAATAAATCTCACCTATTAAAGTTATGGAAACAATGAGGAATCTCATTGTTGAACTACAAGTCTTCAAAGAAGAAAATGATAAACTAAAGAAGGCACAACATGAACAACAAGAAATAAATGAGGTCATGTTGCGTAGTATAGTGACAAAGAAAATCCCAAAGAACGATGACCATGAGGAAGAGGTTAGTAAAAGGGCCTCAAAAAATTCTAGTCCTGAAGCAAAAAAAGGGGATAGTTCATCTTAAGGTACACCTTCAGCTGAAGATAAAACAAAACCAGATAGGAAAAGGAAATAGGTAGATCACCTTGAGGGAGAATTTAAGAAAACCTCCACTAATGGTTGATCAAAGGTTAACTCTCCACTATCATAAACCTCCTATCACATTTAATGGAATTATAAAGTAAGAGGTGGATCTCCTCGAAAACTACATTTTGGAAATCTTCAACCACCACTATCCAGTTAGCACCAGTTAACTATACTTCGCCTAAGTCTGGTAGAGCTAACAAATTTGTTAGTATG
>CBVK0103694107.1:0-18862 GCA_900067695.1 Picea abies
GACTATGGTCATGTATGAGAGAGTCAAACAAATTAGGATTAAAACCAACATATCACTAAGTTAAATAATCCAACATCCCATACATTAGGCATAACATCTTATTTGTATGGTCTGTTTAGTCTTGCACACAGATATGGAGGGTGTCGAAAGGAGAGAGGTTAGGACCCTAAGTTCTATGCCTCTATTTCATTTTCAAGTTAATACCAATATAAACTTAGACCCATAAACAAATGTTAGTATGACCTAAGAATTGAAAGGAAAGTGTAATATAGTGGGACTGAGTAGTAATGTCATCATTAAAATTCATAAGTTGAATAAATACCAGAGTTTAACAATGGAAATAAAAGGGTTATTGCTTTTGTTGAAAGTTGTTGTAAGGAACTTAGGGATAATACCCCTTAGAAGATTTTATTTTTTTTATGACGAAATTGATGTACATTACATATGGTATCAGAGCCAAGATTACAACACTTGGACCTTGAACACAGTCAAAGTATTTACTTAGCACATTATTTTTTTTATGATTATGAAAAGCTAACAAAAACAAATGTTGTTACAAAGAGAAAACTACTTTTTGTTTTTGTGGTAATCATGGTAGCCCAAGATGATGCAGAAATCATACTTGAGGGAAATCATGCACAAATAACTCATGAATATACAAGATACAATAGTGAATAAATCTCACCTATTGAAATTCTGGAAACAATGAGGAATCTCATTGTTGAACTACAAGTCTTCAAAGCAGAAAATGAGAAACTGAAGAAGGTGCAACATGAACAACAAGAAATAAATGAGGTCATGTTGCGTAGTATAGTGACAAATAAAATCCCAAAGAACGATGACCATGAGGAAGAGGTTAGTAAAAGGGCCTCCAAAAAATCCGGTCCTGAAGCAGAAAAAGGGGATAGTTCATCTTAAGGTACACCTTCAGCTGAAGATAAAACAAAACGTGATAGGAAAAGGAAATAGGTAGATCACCTTGAGGGGGAATTTAAGAAAACAAACCCACTACATTTTATGGGGAATCTAGAAAAGGGGAGGAAGTTGAGGCGTGGTTATTAGACATCAAGAAGTATTCCTAGATCTACAAATATTCTAGCAATATGAAGGTCATAATGGCTATCTATAACCTAAAAGGAAAGGCCAACATTTGGTGGCAAGATCTGAAATTGGCCAAGGGCCTAAAAGAGAAACAGATGGAATGGGTAGACTTTAAGAAATATTTCAAGAAACAATACCTATATAAAAGTTACTATGAAAGAAAAACCAAAGAATTTTATGAGTTACAACTTGGCCAAATGGCTATGGAGGATCTGATAAAGAAATTCCTAGAATTACTAAGGTTTGTACCTTATATCTGGGAGGACAAAGTGAAAATCAATCAGTTCCTAAGCTGTTTACCACAATATTACAAGGACATAATCGACTATGATAACCCCAAGTCCTTGAGTGATTTATTCAAGAAAGCTTGAATGTGTTGCGACCAATACAAACAACAAACATAATTTCCGAAGGCTTGGAAGGATAAGAAGCAAGACTGAATGAACCAACAAAAGAAGGGATACCAACCAACTCCTTATCGTAATGCAACAAAAATCCTTCCAAGAAAATATTTTCACTCCAATAATTCATATGCACAAGGAAACTGTAAACCGGTGAACCTAGGAACAAATAATTTTGGGGACAGCCCCCATAAACCATTAAAGTGTTGGGAATTTGGATAAACTCATCTAAGGAGGAACTATCCACGTTTAAATCCAGCAACCAGAACTATTGTTCACAACTTGCAGGAAGCCTCGACGGTGGAAGATGTTGGTAGAAGCTTGCATCGGATAAACACAGGCGTGGATGGCCAACAAGCTGACCACCAATCCTCTGTGGTGGAAGTGGAAGGTAAAATCAATAACACTCGAATTTCTATTTCAATTGATCCTGGAGATACATTAAGTTATATCACCCCTGGGATAGTAGAGTCAAATAAACTTAAGAAAATGAGACACAAAGAATCATGGCTGGTACAACTAGCAACATGAACTAAAAGAAAAGTGGTTGACTTTATTTCTGATTATGAGTTCATTTTAGGTGGTCGAAACATAAGGACGAATCTGAACATTGTACCACGAGGATCATATGATGTGATTATCATAATGGATTGGTTAGAAATGCATAAAGAAATACTAGATTGTTATGCAAATACACTTAAGTATAAAGACGAAAATGACACTACTAGGACAGTCCAAGCTATACAAAAACCAGTATCAGTTAGACAAGTTTCAACAATGCAATTCAAGAAATGCATGAGAAAGGGTTGTCAAGTTTATGCCATCCAAGTAACAAACATGTTAGAAAAAGAAGATAAACCCAACTGGGAAGACTTTGTTGTTCTATGGGATTTCATGGACGTATTTGCTGATGAAATACCTGAATTACCCCCTAGAAGGGAGATAGACTTTTCTATCAATCTTCTACCTGGTTCAGCCCCTATCTCTAAATCACCTTATCGAATGAGTTTTCCAGAATTGACGAAACTAAAAATTCAACTACAAGAATTATTGGACAAAGAGTATATCGGACCGAGTGTTTCACCATGGAGAGCACCAATCCTCTTTGTGAAAACAAATGACAAAACTCTGAGACTATGCATCGATTATAGATAATTAAATAAGATGGATATTAAGAACAAGTACCCCTTACCTAGGATAAATGATATGTTCGATCAAGTAGGTGGGGAAACGATTTTCTTGAAATTGGACCGACGATCTGGTTATCACCAAGTTAGAATAAAATATGAAGACATAAGTAAAACAATGCTTCGTACACGATATGGACATTACGAACTTGTGGTTATACCTTTCGGACTCACTAACGCACCAACCATGCTCATGTATTTAATGAATAACATTTTTATTTAGTACTTGGACAAATTCATGTTGGTATTTATAGACGATATTCTGATATATTCTAAAATAGAAGAAGAACACGAAGAACACTTAAGAATAGTTCTCCAAAACTTAAGGAAGCAGAAATTGTATGTTAAATTTGATAAGTCTAATTTTTATCAGAAGAAAATACAGTACCTAGGACATGTAATATATGCAGAAGGTATTGTAGTCGATCCTGAGAAAATAAGACCCATCATAGAATGGATGGTACTAAATGATGTAGCGGATGTCCAATCATTCATGGGAATCACTCGATATTACCAAATATTTATAGAGGGGTTTTCCAAAATTGCTTACCCTATTATAATGTACCTCAAATTTTCCATACAAAAAAAAATTCTATGACATAATTCAATTTCGTTTAAGATTAGAATTTAAGAGGAGGTAAGATTCCTTTATGTCCATAAGGATATTATTACACTAGACTAATCTATTCGAATAGAAAAGCTTCTGTAGGTACATTCCTTCCATGACTCTATTACTTCCCTAAATTCTCCAACTACACCGGCATACTCAAATGTATAAAGGCGATGTCTAAATTTAGGTCGAAGGAACCCTTGATGTTCCAAGGGATAAAACTCATAAGGGATAGCACCTTTGAAGTACTTAAAGGGAGGCAGGGATGGAAGATCATCTCGCAGAGTCAAGATTCGATGGTAGAATGCCAAATCATTTTGGCCAAATATCCTTAGAAGAACGTATAGTGAAATTTCCTCTAGAAAGGTACCGAAATACCCTGGACCGTTGGATCTCATAGATTTTTATGGAAGTTAAGACTGATCGTCTTGTAGCGTTCAGAAGATTAGGAGGAGCAGCGACCGTTGGATGAGAAGCAATAGTAGGCGTTCATCTCGTGCTTAAATTCCGTCATATCGGAGTTCAGTGTTTGGGGTAGCAAGGGATTTTGGAGTCGATGTATCGCGAACTTTTGGTTCATGAAATCCCAAAAGAATCGGGATTGATGACTTCAAGAAAAAAGGCCAAAAACCGTTAAGCCTCTTTTCCGCATTTCGAGTCCCGGGAGGTCGAAGGGCCCAGAAATATTGTAGCCGGAAATCGCGAATCCAGAATCACAAAACCCCGAAGTGTGAAATGGAAAAAACCTGTTAAGCCCCTTTTCGGCATTTCGGGTCTCGGGAGTTCGAAGGGCCCAGAAATGTTGCAGCGAGAGTCGCGAAATCCTGAATTGCGAAACCCCAAAACTCCGAAGTACTATATATAAAGGCTTGTTCTAATTCAATTATTCAAGGATAGATCTGCTAGAACTTTAATTATAGAAGTAAACATATGCCTATAAATAGATTGATACCTTTCAATCTCCTCTATACATAGAAAATCCTACCTAGAATTTTGATTTCAGAGCTAAAAATTCTCTTGTAGGTGGATGTTGTTTTTTCAAGTTCATATGTAGATAGTTTTATCTAGCATTTTGTTCCAGAAGGAACCATTCCCAAAATTTAGTCTTTGAACATAAACTTATTACAACGATACGATGTGGTCAATGGAAATTATTTCAACTGAGCACAATTAGGCGCATAAAATTAGATACACGAATCATTCAAACAAGGACTGAGCATATTTTTAAAAAAGGTAAAATACCAAGTTGCCATTTTGGCATTTGGGATTTTCTTATTACATATGCGTGAGGTTCCTCTGCTTTACTAAATCCTGAAATCCCGAACCCTGAAATGTTGGGCCCACAATCTCAAATACCAGGGTTATTGCCTTGAGGATAGTCCATGTTTTCAACGCTAGATATCAGATTGACATATGCTAGATCTATAATACTAAATCATTTTATCCCGTTTCATCATTCCTTATAATTACTACCCAAATGGTTCAATTCTGCCATAGCGATTATTTATATTGGAGATAAAGGTCTGAGTATAGTTCTGATTCTATCTTTTGCTTCCAAAATAATATATGCATATAAATACACGAGTCTATAAGTATAAACCTACTCAATCCAAATCTGTCTGTTATTGCAATTACAAATTAATAATCTTTGCCTATAGACAACTCTATACTATCAATTCACTTGCACACGAATAACTCTGTCTTGGGTTTTTATTCAGGAAGGGTGATCCTCAAATTTAAATGCTTGATTATAAAACTTCATACAATGAACACATATTGTCTATGGAGGTCATCTCAACTTAGTACAGTTAGATACATTACAACAAATAGAAATAATCATTCACACAGTTACATTCTAGCAAATAGATATGATCATTCACACAGAGAAGGAAAAGTTTATATATCTAGAATAGTTTCATGAAAATACAAAGGGAATAGCCATGTTCCTCCCAACCGTAGAATAGGGCAGCCAAAGTCACTTGCCCGATTCACCCCCTAGCCTGACCATGAATCCATGAGGGTGAACTTGGAAACTCCTCCTCAACACTATCCTCCAATTCCAATAGTTATCCTCTTGCCTCACACTTACTCAGAAGTGCTCATAACAACAAGGAAAATCCATTTCAACGGGCTCCTCTTGCCTCACACTCAATCCGCATTGTTCATAATATCAAGGAGAGCTCAAAATATTTCCCCAACATACTTGGCTGTGTCCTACCTCCTCACATATGCTATTTATCAATTTTTGCCTGGGTCTTTTTCCCTCCTTTGGGGATTTTCGTAGCTCTCTTAATCCATGATTTTTGGGGGTTGTCAGTGGCAAAATCTCTAATTTTCCACTTCTCATAATCAGCCTAGAGGCAGTTCCAACATGTTCCCCACTCATGGAGTCATGGTCAACTGATTTTAACATGGTTGTTCCATTTGTCCTCCTATAATTAATATAATTATTCTGTTGTGATACAAGTGTCATAGTCAAATAGTTAGTTGATTCCAAACAGATCTATGCCCAATAGTCACAATCATTAAATACAATTATTAAATTCGAAATTCGGAATTGCCATAAATGGAAAAAAATTTCTAGATTAGAATTTGCCAAAACGGAAATAAATTTCCATCACACAAAAATAAAAATATTTTATTTTTGGGGGATGTCACATCCTTTCCCCCTTCAGTAAAACACTGTCCTCAGTATTCGTTCCTTTCCTAGAAAATGATTGGATGATATTTCTGCAAATCTCCTTCCAATTCCCAAGTGGCCTCCTCGGGACTAAAGTGCTTCCATTGCACCTTTACCTAAGCAACGACTCTGTTCCGAAGTGCTATTTCTCTCCAGTCCAGAATGCACAGGGGTTCCACCTGGAACTCACCTTCGGGTTCCACCTGCACCAAGTTCCAATCAATCATATGAGTAGGGTCATGAATATAATTTTTCAGCAAAGACACATGAAATACATTATGAATTCTTAGATTAGCTGGAAGTGCAAGCTAATATGCGATGGGTCCAATTCAAGCTAGTATCTCGAAGGGCCCACAAAACCTGGGTGCCAGTTTGGCACAGTTCCCCAACTTCAGCGAGCTTTTTCGGGCTTTGACCTTCAAATAAACATGGTCTCCCATTTGAAATTCCAAGTGTCCTCTTTTCTGATCCGCATAGCTCTTTTGTATGTCATGTGCCTGTTTCAAGTTCTATTGTACCTTCCTTACCATGTTCTCCATTTCTTGGAGCATCTCTGGTCCAACCATGAGTTTGCCAGTCGGGTTATACCAACTAATTGGAGTTGTACACTTTCTGTCGTAAAATATTTCGAAAGGGCTCAACTTAGCCGAAGTTTGGTACCCATTGTTATAACTTATATGCAAATTCTACCTAGTGTAGGTAGTCTTCCCACTTGTTCGGTTTTGTTCTTACATACATGCGGAGCATATCCTGTATGATTTGGTTTGTCCTCTTGGTCTATCCATCCATTTGTGGATGATAACTCATACTGAAATTCAAATTAGTATTTATCCGTGCAAACAATTCCTTCCAAAAAGTGGATGTGAATTTTATGTCTCTATCCAAAATCACCATTTTAGGAATACCATGCAGTCTAAAAATTTCTTTCATGAATATTTCAGCAATGTTAATAGCTTTAAATGTAGACTTTATAGGAATAAAGTGTGCAGACTTACTGAGTTTATCCATTAGAGCCATGATAGAATCATTCTGTTTCTGAGTTTTAGGTAAACGTGTTATAAATTCCAGTGATATGGTCTCCCATTTCCATTATGGTACTGGTAATGGCTGTAATAGGTTAGTTGGATGCTGGTGTTCGACCTTAACCTGTTGACAATCTTGGCACATAGCCAAATATTCTGTTGTTTCGCCCTTCATGTTAGGCCAGTAAAATAGTTTTTTTAGTGTTGTTATTGTTTTCTGGTAACGTGGATGGCTAGAATACGGTTTCTTATGCACTTCATCTAAAATAGTTAATTTTAGCTCTGTTGGATCTGGCATGTAAAGTTTGTTTTTAAATCTTAATAGTCCCTTCTTGTCAATACTTATATCTGGTTTATCTGAGTTTGTGATACTATTTTGAAATTCTGTCATTATCTTAGTGTAATTTCCATCGTTGATACCTATCGTCCTTATTCTTTGTTCCAGATCACTTTCTTCCCTACTGATGTTTATCTCAAATAACCCATGGATTCTGCGGCTTAAAGCATATGCTACTTTAGTTTCCTTACCCTTGATATGTCTGACCTCGAAGTCAAATTTTCACAGGAAGGCTAGCCACCTTGCTTGTCTTGCATTAAGGTATGGTTGGTTAAACAAATATTTCACCCTGCTATTATCCGTCAATAGTAAGAATTTTCTTCCCATTATATAGTGTCGCTACATTTTTAAGGCATGTATTACTGCTGCCAATTCTAAGTCATGAGTGACATAATTTCTCTTGTGTTCCTTTAATTTATGGGACTCATAACAAATCAAATTCCCTTCCTGAGTTAGAACACCACCTAGTCCCTCTTTACTTGCATCAATGCATACTGTGAAGTCTTTATCTGGGTATGCTACCTTCAAGATAGGATTTGATGTCAATAATTATTTTAGCTTGTTAAAACTGTCTTGGCACTTTTGCGACCAATTAAACTTGGTCCCTTTCTTTTGTAATGACGTGATAGGGTAGGCTATCTTGGAGAACCCTTCTATAAATCTTCAATAATATCTGGTGATTCTCATCAATGACCAGATATCTTCCACATCCTTATGCACTAGCCATTCCATAATGGCTTTTATCTTTTCCAGGTCTATGGCAATACCTTCTGAGGAAATGAAATGTCCTAAATATTGTATTTCTTTTTGATAAAAATCACATTTTTCAAATTTTGCGTATAGTTTGTGTTTCCTTAGTGTTTTCAGAACTATTTGTAAGTGATCATCATGTTCCTCCTCCATTTTAGAATAGACCAGAATATCGTCGATAAATACTACTACGAACTTGTCTAATTACTGAATGAAAATGTTGTTTATCAAGCACATAAATGTGGTTGGTGCATTAGTGAGTCCGAAAGGTATGACTACAAACTCATAGTGCCTATATCTTGTTCGAAGCGTTGTTTTGTTTATGTTCTGATCCTTTATCCTAACTTGATGATATCCGAATCATAAATCCAATTTTGAGAAGATCTTGGTCCGACCAACTTGATGATATTCGGATCGTAAATCCAATTTTGAGAAGATATTGGCCCCACCAACTTGATCAAACAGATCATTTATCCTGGGTAAGGGGTATTTCTTCTTGATGGTCACTTTGTTCAGTTGTCTATAATCGATACATAGACTTAGAGTACTATCTTTATTTTTCACAAAGAGGACTGGTGCTTCCCATGGCGAGACACTTGGTCTGATATACTCTTTATCCAACAATTCCTGTAATTGTATTTTTAATTTTGTCAGTTCTAGTGGACTCATTCGGTAGGGTTCTTTTCACATAGGGGATGATATGGGTAGTAAGCCTATGGAGAAATCTATTTCTCTCCTAGGAGGCAATTCTGGTATCTCATTGACAAACATGTCTTTGAATTCATGTAGGACAACAAAGTCTTCTAACTTGGGCTTATCTTCTTTTTCTAATAGATTTGTTACTTGGATGGCATAAACTTGACATCCCTTTCTAATACATTTCTTGAATTTCATTGTTGAAACTTGTCTGACTGACATAGGTTTTGGTTTGCCTTAGGTTGTTCTAACAGTGCCAAAATTATCTTTGTAGCTAAGTATTTTTGTATAACAGTCTAGTACTGCTTTGTGTTGTTCCAACCAATCCATCCTGATAATCATATCATAAGATCCTAGTGGTAGGATGTTCAGATTGGTCCTTATCTTTTGACCATCTAAGATGAACTCAAGATTATAAATAAAGTTAACTACTTTTCTTTTAGTACCTATTGCTAGTTTTACAAGCCAAGATTTTTCGTGCTTTTGTTTCTTAATCTTATTCAACTCTACTACATCAGGAGTAATATAACTTAACGTAGCTCCAGATTCAATTAAAATAGAAATTTGAGTGTCATGGATTTTACCTTCGATTTCTACCACCGAGGACTTGTGGTCGGCTTGTCGACCATCTATGGTTCCATTTATCCGATGTAAACATCTGCCCATGTCTCCCACTGTTGAGGCTTCCTGTAAATTGTGAACAACAATTCTATTTGTTGTAATTAAACGTGGACAATTCCTCCTTAGGTGAGGCTCTCCACACTCCCAACACTTTAATGGCTCGCGGGAGTTGTCCTAGGTTTACCGGTTTACCACTACCTTATGTATTTGGATGATTGGAGTGAAAATCCTTCCTAGGGAAAAAATTTTCTGCATTCTGATAAGGAGCTGGATGGTGTCCCTTCTTCTGTTGGTTTATTCCATCTTGCTTCTTATCCTTCCAGGTCTTGGAAAACTCTACCTGTTGTTTATATTGGTCATAGCACATTCGCTCTTTCCTGAATATGTCACTCAAGGATTTGGGGTTGTCAAACTCAACTCTGTCCCTGTAGGATTGTGGTAAATAGCTTAAGAATCACTGGACTTTTACCTTATCCTCTCAGATGTATGGTACGAACCTTAGTAGATCCAGAAATTTATTTATAAGGTCCTCCATCGTCATTTGTCCGAGTTGTAACTCATAAAATTCTTTCATCTTCCTTTCATAATAGCTTTCAGAAAGGTATTGTTTCTTGAAATACTTCTTGATGTCGGACCATTCCAACTGTTTCTCCTTCAGTCCCTTGGCTAATTTCAGGTCCTGCCACCAAATGTTGGCCTTCCCCTTTAGATTGTAGATGGCTATTCTGACCTTCATGTTACTGGAATAGTTGTAGATTTGGAAGTATTTTTTGATGTCCAACAACCATGCCTTGGCTTCTTCTCCTGTCTTGTATTGTCCATCAAAAGTAGGTGGTTTAATCTTTATAAATTCTCCTTCAAGGTGGTCTGCTTGTTTTCTTTTTTTGCCTGGTATGGTTTTGTCTTCAGCTGAAGGTGTCCCTTTAGACAAACTATCTCCTTTTTTTGTTTTCACACCAGAGTTCTTGGAGGCCCTCCTGCTGACCTCTTCCTCATGGTTATCATCTTTTCAACTTTTCTTGGTTACTATACTATGCAAAAAGACTTCATTTATCTCTTTCTATTCCTATTGTGCCTTCTTCGATTTTTCATTGTCGAACTTGAAAACCTATAGTTCAAGAATAAGGTTCCTCATTGTTTCCAACACCTCCGTGGGTGAACTTCCATCATTGTTCTATCTTGGATCTCCAGGAGGTCCTTGCTGTAGATTCTCTTCCATCTTGATTTTCAAACCTTCTTGAGTTGCCATAGTTCAACAAAAAACCGAAAAGGCTTTCGATCTGAATTCACAAGATTTATTAGTTTTTTCATAAATCGGAATATATACTAAGCATTTAATGTGGCCCTGTTCAGGCCCAGTGTTGTAACTTTTGCTCTCATACAATATGTGATGTACCTCAAATTTACCATACAAAAAAAAATTCTATGACATAATTCAATTTCGTTTAAGCTTAGAATTTAAGAGGATGTAAGATTCCTTTCTGTTCATAAGGATATTATTACACTAGACTAATCTATTCGAACAGAAAAGCTTTTGTGGATACATTCCTTCCATGACTCTATTACTTCCCTAAATTCTCCAACTACACCAGCATACTCAAATGTATAAAGGTGATGTCTAAACTTAGGTCAAAGGAACCCTTGATGTTTCGAGGGATAAAGCTCAAAAGGGATAGCACCTTTCTCATAGAGTCAAGATTTGGTGGTAGAATGCCAAATCATTTTGGTCAGATATCCTTAGAACAACGGACGGTGAAATTTCCTCGGGAAAGGTACTGAAATACCATAAACCATTGGATCTCATAGATCTGTGCGAAATTTAAGACTGATCGTCTTGTAGCGTTCAGAAGCTCAGGAGGAGTAGCGACCGTTGGATGAGAAGTAACAGGAGGCGTTGATCTCGTGCTTGAATTACGTCATTTCAGAGTTTGGTGTTTGGGGCAGGAAAGGATTTTGGAGTCGATGTATCGCGAACTTCCAGTTCGTGAAATCTCAAAAGAATCAGGATTGTTGACTTCAAGCGAAAAGGCCAAAAACCGTTAAGCCTCTTTTCGGCATTTCGGGTCCCGGGAGGTTGAAGGGCCAATAAATATTGTATCTGAAAATCGCAAAATCTCGAATCGCAAAACCCCAAAGTGTGAAATGGAAAAAAATGGTTAAACCCCTTTTCGGCATTTCAAGTCCCAGGAGTTCGAAGGGCCCAAAAATGTTGCAGCCAATGTCACGAAATCCTGAATCGTGAAACCCCAAACCCTGAAACCCCGAAGTACTATATGTAAAGGCTCCTTCCAATTCAATTATTCAAGGATAGATCTACTATAACTTTAATTACAAAAGTAAACATATACTTATAAGTAGATCGGTACCTTTCAAGCTCCTCTATACATAGAAAATCCTACCTAGAATTTTGATTTTAGAGCTAAAAATGCTCCTGTAGGTGGATCTTGTTTTTTCAAGTTCATATGTAGATAGTTTTATCTAGCATTTTTTTTTATAAGGAACCATTCCCAAAATTTAGTCTTTGAACATAAACTTATTACAATGATCTGATGTTATCCATGGAAATTATTTCAACTGAGCACAATTAGCTGCATAAAATCAGATACACGAATCATTCAAACAAGGACTGAGCATATTTTAGAAAAAGGTAAAATACCAAGTTTCCATTTCAACATTTGAGATTTGCTTATTACATATGCGCGAGGTTCCTCTCCTCTACTAAATCTCAAAATCCTTAACCCTTAAATGTTGGGCCCACAATCCTTTCACATTTCGTGATTCGACACTTCTTGTTTCATTTTGTTTATACATCAGGTGTTCAAGAATCTCGAACCCCAAAATCCTAAAATGTTGGGCCCACAGTCCTTTTGCATTTAGTGATTCGACACTTCTTATTTCATTTTGTTTCAGCATCAGGTGTTTGAAATCCCCAAAATACCAAACCCTGAAATCCCGATCATTAATATAACTTGGTGCATGAAATATTTTGTTTTTGAGTTCTGTGTTTGTAATCGCCGAAAACCCAATTGACCTTTATTTTTCACAACATTTTTTCTCTCTACTGTTTATGCCCTAAATCAATAGCCTACGTTAATTTTTCAGTAAGGTCCTGAATAAAGTCTTTGGACCCTTAAACTTATAGAGCATTCAATTGCCCAATTTATAAGGGTCATTTAGATTTCGCTATGCCCTAAAATCTCAAATACCATGGTTATTGCCTTGAGGACAGGCCTTGTTTTCAACGCTATATATTGGATCGACATACACTAGATCTATAATACTAAATCATTTTATCCCATTTCATCATTCCTTATAATTACTACCCGAATGGTTCAATTCTTCCATATCAATTATTTAGATTGGAGATAAAGGTCAGAGTACAGTTCCGATTCTATCTTTTTCTTCTAGAATAATATATCCATATAAATACATGATTCTATAAGTATAAACCTACTCAATCCAGATCTGTTTGTTATTGCAATTACAAATTAATAACCTTTGCCTATAGATGACTTTATACTATCAATTCACTTGCACACGAATAACTTTGTCTCAGGTTTTTATTCAGGAGGGGCGATCCCCGGATTTAAATGATTGATTATAAAAATTCATACAATGAATAGATATCATCTATGGAGGTCATCTCAACTTAGTACAGTTCGATACATTACAACAAATAGAAATAATCATTCACACAGTTACATTCCAGCAAATAGATATGATCATTCACACAAAGAAGGAAAAGTTTACATATCTAGAACAGTTTCACGGAAAGACAAAGGGAACAACCACGTTCCTCCCAACCGTAGAATAGGGAATCCAAAGTCACTTTCTTGATTCACCTCTTAGCATGGACATGAATCCATGATGGCAAACTTGGAAACACCTCCTCAGTATTGTCCTCCAATTCCAAAAGTTATCCTCTTGCCTCACACTTACTCAACAGTGCTGATAACAGCAAGGAAAATCCATTTCAACAAGATCCTCCTACCTCACACTCAATCCGTAGTGTTCATAATAGCAAGGAGAGCTCAAAATGTTTCCCCAGCATACTTGGCAGTGTCCTGCCTCCTTGCATATGCTATTTATCAATTTTTGCCCGGGTCTTTTTCCCTCCTTTGGGGATTTTCGCAGCTCTCTTAATCCCTGATTTTAGGGAGCTTCCAGTGTCCAAATCTCTGATATTCCACTTCACATAATCAGCCTAGAGGCAGTTCCAACATGTTCCCCACTCATGGAGTCATGGTCAACTGATTTTAACATGGTTGTTCCATTTGTCCTCCTGCAATTAATATAATTATTCTGTTGTGATACAAGTTTCATAGTCAAATAGTTATATGAGTCCAAATAGATCTCTTCCCAACAGTCACAATCATTAAATACAATTATTAAATTCGAAATTTTGAATTGGCATAAATGGAAAAAAATTCCATATTCGAATTTGCCAAAAATGGAAATAAATTTCCAGTGCACAAAAATAAAAATATTTTATTTTTATGGGATGTCACACCTATGAGATCATTACAAAATAAAGGGACCAAGTTTAACTGGTCACAAAAGTGTCAAGACAATTTTAATAAGTTAAAGGAATTTTTAAAAATTGCACCCATTCTAAAGGTAGCAGATCCACATAAAGACTTTACTATCTGTGTAGATTCGAGTAAAGAAGGGCTAGGTGGTGTCCTAACTCAATAAGGACATGTTATTTGTTATGAGTCCCAAAAACTAAAATAACAAGACGGAAACTACATCACTCATGTATTAGAATTGGTAGCAGTAATACATGCCTTAAAAATGTGGCGACACTACATAATGGGTAGAAGATTTCTATTATTGGCAGATAATAGCAGTGTTAAATATTTGTTTAGTCAACCAGACCTTAATGCAAGGCAAGCAAGATGGCTATCCTTCTTGAGGGAATTTGACTTTGAGGTAAGACATATCAAGGGTAAGGAAAATAAAGTAGTTGATGCTTTGAGGAGAAGAGTTCATGGATTGTTTTAAATCAACATTAGTAGGGAAGAAAGCGATCTTGAATAGAGGATAAAGACTTGAGGTAATAACAACAAAAACTACACTAAGATAGTGGAAGAATTAGAAACAACTACAGAAAATTCAGACAAAACAGATTTGAGTATTGATAAAAATGGTGTACTACGATTTAAAGATAGGATATACATACCATATTTGGCAGAGTTAAATTTAACGATTTTGGATGAAGTGCATAAGAAACCATATTCTCGCCATCCAGGATTCCAGAAATCGATAACAACACTTAGAAAATTATTCTATTGGCCTAATATGAAGGGAGAAACAACATAATACTTAGGTAAATGTCATATTGTCATCAGGTAAAATCCAAACACCAGCATCGAGTCAGCCTATTACATCCCTTACTGGTACCATAATGGAAATGGGAGACTATATCACTGGACTTTATCACAGGTTTTCCTAAAACTCAGAAAAAAAATGATTCTATTATGGTGGTAATCGATAAACTTAGTAAGTCTGCACACTTTATTCCTGTAAGGTCTACTTTTAAAGATATTAACATCGATAAAATATTCATGAAAGAAATTTTTAGACTACATGGCATTCCTAAAATGGTGATTTCAGATAGAGACGTAAAATTTACATCTTCTTTTTGGAAAGAATTGTTTGCAGGGATAAATACTAATTTAAATTTCAACATGAGTTATCATCCACAAATGGATGGACATACTGAACGAACAAACCAAACCATAGAAGATATGATCCACATGTACGTAAGAACAAAACCAAGAGAGTGGGAAGGCTACCTAATTTGGTAGAATTTTCATATAACAATGGGTACCAAACTTTGGCTAAATTAAGCCCCTTCGAGATCCTGTATGAAAAAAAGTGTACAACTCCAATTAGCTGGGATAACACGGTCCAAAATCTCATGGTTGGACTATAGATGCTCCAAGAAATGGAGAGTACGGTAATAAAGGTACAACAAAACTTAAAATATGCATAGGACAGACATAAAAGTTAAGTGGACCAGAAAAGAAGACACTTGGAATTTCAAGTGGGAGACCATGTTTACTTAAAATTCAAAGCATGAAGAAGTTCACTAAATCTAGGGAATTGTGCCAAGTTGGCACCTAGGTTTTGTGGGCCCTTCAAGATACTAGCTCGAATTGGACCCGTAGTACACCAACTTGCACTTCCATCCAATCTAAAAATTCATAATGTATTTCATGTTTCCTTGTTAAAGAATTATGTTCATGACCCTACTCATATGATCAATTGGAACTTGGTGTAGGTGTAACCATAAGGAAATTTGTTGAAATCTCATCCAACCTTGTTCCAAGGAAGGAAATAACATTGAGGAAAGTGTTTTATTGAAGGGGGAAAGGATGTGACATCCCCCAAAATAATTTGTTTTTAAGTTTGATCTATTTTTTAGGAAAATTATTCCATTTTTGGTAAATTCGAAATTGGAAATTTTTTGTCATTTTTGGCAATTCAGAATTTCAAATTTAATTAATTGTAATTAATGATTATGATAGCTGGGAAGAGACCTTATTTGAACCAACTAGCTTCTTGACTATGACACTTGTATAAAAGATAATATTTTATAATTATTGCTAGAAGAAAAATGGAACAACCATGTTGAAATTAGCTAACCATGACTCCAAGAGTGGGGAAGATGTTGGAACTACCCCAGTAATGATTGTTACAAGTGAAGATTCAAGTATTTCACCATGGGAAGCCCCTGAAAATTAGGGATTTGGAAAGCTGCGAAAATTCCCAAGGGAAGGAAAAAGGCCTAGGCAAAAACGACTTTTGATATACGGCATATGTGAGGAGGCAGGACGTTGCCTAGTATGCTGGGGAAAATAAAATTGATCTCTTGTTGTTATGAACACTACTAGCTGAGTGTGAGGCAAGGAAAGGACTGTTGAAACTATAAATCATTTGTGGAGGAGAGTTCCAAGTTATCCCTCATGGATTCATGGTTAGGCTAGGGGGTGAACATGACAAGTGATTTGGCTACCCTGTTCTAAGGTTGGGAGGAACCTGGTTGTTCCCTTTGTTGTTCCAATGTTTATTCAAACATGTTCCTCTACTTCCCTCTTATTTTATTTGTATCGTTGAAATGATTATACATGCCTTATATTTCTATATGAATTCCCTATTGTTCATGTGTGTCTAGATAGAATTATAGAATTCCTGTAGGGTACTTGTTGTGGAAGTAATTATGTTTGAGTAAAGACTGTATCTATAGGATCATAGTATGTTATCTGTTATAGGATCAATGCTATCATGATAATGAATGCACTAATAAAACAATTGAGTATTATATCGGTGGTAGGAATAGAATGTAAATAATAAATAGCCTTGCAAAGCCACCGTGTATTAGTCGTGGCAAGAACAGAGTTATCTTGTATAAAGTAATAAAGTAATCAAGAAGATACAAATATGAATTCTAGAAGTTTATACATGTCATAAGATCATATGCCGATAGAGTATTCAAGTTTTGTTTTCAACCTGTACAGACAAAAGGCCCAAATTAGGACAAACATCTACTGTGATAGGGATTCATGAAATATTTACGTAACTATATGAATGTAGTTATGAATATATATGTTTCTATTTTCATTTGGCAATCAAAACAGTTTATGGCATAGAAATGGCATTGTACAATTATAACGTTCTACACATGTATTAAGTAATTAATATGAAACTTTCTAACAGTTATATAGAACCCACTGTACACTCAAAAGAATAGCTATATATATATATATATATAAAGAGAAACGTTCCAGATATAATTTACAGAGTCGTAACTCTCAATCTGTTTTACACTGATAGACTCAAACCTGTTGTAATACCTAATTCTTAGATCCTGTCAACACAGACAGTGACAGGGAAACAAATAGCTTCAGACATTCGCATGCTCGGAAGAGAGGTAAATTAGTTCCAAAAAAAATTGAGTACAACTCGGAATGAAAACAAATAGTCTGTCTAACTATTCAAGTCCAGGTTAAAACGTTACAACAATAAACAGGAGAACTTATACTTCCAACACTTTTATTTTTCTTAGGATCTAAGGTGATAAAGATTGAAAGTAAAGCTACAGGAATGAAAACAACATATATTATTAGCAATATCATTTATTTAAGAATGTCGAAGAACAGTTCCATTATGCCAAGAAAATTGAATCGTATTTTCCATTCCAATAATGTTTGAATTAGGACATAGTAAAAGTTCGACTTAATCATTCGGCCAATTATACAATTTTAAAATTCGACCCTCTTAATTCGACTGTGAAGGCAAGTAACAGACGTAAAACTAGCATAAAAACTAATAAATCTCTACCACATAGGTAAATATTTAGTTCAATCTTTCTACCATTAGTCACCTAGGCCCTTCTTGAAAGAGGCAAGATGGACCCAAATACCTCTTAAGCGGGTGACATAAATTGATCACCATGATTTTTGCGTGGCCAAAACCCCTGCACAATGTGGCAAGAAATACCATTAATAATTTTTTCCACTAAGATAAGATGAATAAAATAAGATGAGCAATGATAGGAAAGGAATTGATGAAGTCATACTTAACTTTGAATGAAGGGATCTGATATCCTTCACTGTGGCGATGAGCTGAGTAACTTTCCAGAATGAAAGGGGAGGAGGAGCCCAAGAATCCCTAATGGATACCCTCGCAAATCACAGGTTCCCATCATTAGTGATAAGCACCAGTAAATAAATCAAAGGAAAACATTACAGGAAAGAATACATCACAATGAAGTACGTGAGTTACATAACAAACATAACAAAATATTTATTCTAAATACAAGTTGTTAGCGACAATTCTTGTCTTGGGCTCGAGAGCATCTAGGTCTGTAGGTTGCATGAAGAACACCCAAGTGTAGCACGTAAAGCTTCATTTCAGGCTAAAAATAAAGCGAGTGAGCAGTCTGATTTCAACGGCGAGGATAAATTGACGAAGAAGATCAACGGTCATCGGGTTTTTGGGGCTGTCAAGTTGCCCAGGATTTAGCACGAAGGGTAGCAGCCATATACATTCATGAAGGATCTTGGCCATCTCATCCAAAGGATTCATGGCACAAGATCTAGTCACGTTGGAATTTCAACATTCGAGAGTTCAAAGGGTAAGGGTTCCTCGTCATTTCACATCTTGAAACCCTAAATCCTGAAGCATCGAAAGTGCCCAGAGTCGGGCCCATGGTTTTGGCACCTGCTCACAAAGGAATAGTCCTAGAGAAGGGGTGTTAAAGTTTATCGCGTGGCAAGGTGGGTCCCGAAGCACCAAAAGCATCTTAGCCATCCATTCCGCAGGGGCATGTGGTGCACGATTAGGCTCTTTTCCTTTTTGCCCATCGTGACTTTGAAACACAAGGAGCATCCCCCTCCCAGCTGCGAAACGCAAAATGTCGAAAGCGCATTTAAATCTGTGAGATCGGAAG
>CBVK0103694136.1:0-10125 GCA_900067695.1 Picea abies
AACGGTTCCGAGAGAGATATCTCTCTGAGGAATTCATTGAGCGTCAGCTCAATGAGTTCAACGCGTTACGACAGGGAGGTCATACAGTGCCTGAGTACGAGGCACGTTTTATGGAGCTGCTCCGGTATGCTCCGCATCTGAACACTGAGAAGCTCAAGGTAAACCAGTTCGTATTTGGCCTTAACGGAAGCCTACGTGCAAAGGTAAGGATTCTGATGCCTCAAACCTTGCACGACGTTGTCCAAAAGGCCCTCATAGCAGAGGAGGAGCTTATCAGTGGGGGCCAAACCAGGACCCCAGCGAGACCTGCAGGACATGGTTCATCTGGTGCGCCACAGCAGCAGACGCCAGCGAGACGTACGACGGGATATCGTGGTTTCCAGAGGGGGTCCACGTTCACTATGCCTCGACGACCGCCACCTCAGCAGCGGACACCTTACCGAGGACCACAGCAGCAGCAGCAACGTCGCCCGCAGCAGCAGTTCAGACCTGTTCAGCAGAACAGACCAGGGTTTCAGGCCGGCGGGCCATCTTCTTCTACTTCGAGCACCAGGACTACTGGGCCGAAGAAGGGGTGTTGGACGTGTGGGGAGCCACACTACCAGCGCGATTGTCCTATGGAGAGGGCCAGAGCGTCCGGATCAGCCGGACCAGCTACAGTGGGAGATATGGGCAAGGCCCATCGGATTCATGCAGCGGTGAATAACCGCCAGGCAGAGCACCAGTCTACAGTGCTCGAGACGACAGGTACTGTCTCTGACCAGACCCTTAGCATTTTGATAGACCCAGGTGCTACTGAGAGTTTTATTTCTGGTGTTGCGCTGAAAAGTATTAAGGTAAAGGCAGTCGAACAGGATGAGTTTAGCTTTGTAGAGATGGCTTCGAGAGCCAAACAGAAGGTCGGAGGAAAGGTTACGGGCTGTGCCATTAACCTGGGAGAGTTCGTCACGAGGGTCAACCTGTATGTCACGATCTTAGGGTCTTATGACCTCGTGATTGGCATGGATTGGTTGGAATCGCATGAGGTGATACTCAACTGCAAGACGAAATAGTTGAGCTTAGTCGATGATGAAGGACAGAGACGTGTAATAGTAGGACGAAACCAGGGAGTATCCCTGAGGTTCGTCTCTTCCTTACAGTTACGGAAGAGTATGCGCAAGGGGTGCAAGCTTTATACGATCCTTGTGCTCAATGAAAAGGGAGTAGCAGAAGGTCTAGAACACGTTCCGGTGGTGAAGGAGTTTGCGGACGTATTTCCAGAGGAGTTGCCTGGGATGCCGCCGGAAAGAGAATTGGAATTTACTATAGACCTGAAACCGGGGACTGAACCGATAGCGAGAACGCCTTATCGGATGTCAACCCCAGAGTTGCAAGAGTTAAAAATGCAACTGAAGGAGTTGCTGGATCTGGGACTGATACGTCCTAGTGTGTCACCATGGGGCGCACCCGTTATTTTCATTCGGAAGAAGGACGGGTCGTGGAGGCTTTGCATTGACTATCGTCAACTAAACAAGGCTACGATCAAGAATCAGTACCCCTTACCAAGAATTGACGATCTATTCGATCAGATGAAGGGTGCGACGGTGTTCTCCAAGATCGATTTGCGATCAGGGTATCACCAGTTGCGGATCAAGGAGGATGACATCCCTAAGACCGCTTTTAAGACGAGATTTGGACATTACGAATTTACGATTTTACCTTTTGGACTGACAAACGCCCCAGGGGTATTCATGAGTTTGATGAATGGGGTGTTCCGTGAGTACTTGGACAAGTTTGTCCAAGTATTCATTGACGATATCTTGATCTACTCTTGGACAACGAAGGAGCATGACGAGCACTTACGCTTGGTATTACAGTGTTTGCGAGAGCACAAGTTATATGGGAAATTGTCCAAATGCTCTTTTTATCAGTCAAGGATTCACTACCTAGGGCATGTCATCTCCGGCGAAGGTATCGCCATGGATCCAGCCAAGGTTGAGGCCATTATGGAATGGCCTGCATCGACAAATGTCACAGAAGTGTGCAGTTTTATGGGTTTAGCGGAATACTACCGACGGTTTGTCGAAGGATTTTCAAAGATAGAAGGTCCGATCACGGAGTTGCAGAAGAAAAACAAGAAGTTTGTGTGGACAGAGAAATGTGCGGAAGCATTTAGGAGGCTTAAGGAGTTGTTGACAACAGCGCCGATACTAAAGGTCCCTGACATGGATGCAAACTTCTTGGTATGTACTGACGCATCCAAAGAAGGTTTAGGTGGAGTCTTGATGCAATACAGACGAGTGATTGCTTACATTTCGAGAAAACTGAGAGGGCATGAGGAGAACTACGCGATGCATGACTTGGAGTTATTAGCTATTTTTTATGCCTTAAAGGTATGGAGACACTACCTGGTTGGACGGAAATTTGAATTAAAAACTGATCATTGTGGATTACAACACATTTTCACGCAAAGCGACCTGAACGCGCGACAACGGCGTTGGTCGGAATTGCTTAGCGAGTACGACTTCGAGATTACTTACATAAAGGGAACAGTGAACCGAGTGGCAGATGCCTTGAGTAGGAGGCCACGCATCTTTTCGGTGTTGCCTCTTCAAACAAATCTACGTGAGAAGATTCTCACTTTACAACGTGACGATGACTGGTACAAGGAAGTCGAGGATTTTATTGGACAAAACACTATGATGGTACCATGATTTGAGGGATTTACCTTTGACGATGATGGGTTATTGAGATTTAGAGGTCGGATTTACGTACCGCCAAACGACGAATTGAGGACGTTGATCTTGAGCGAGGCTCATAGAGCAGTTTACATGGCTCACCCGGGAGTCACGAAGATGAGGGAAGACCTTAAGCCCTTGTTCTTCTAGAAAGGAATGATGGCCGACATAGTCAATTTTGTGGCTATATGTCTCGAGTGTCAGCAGGTAAAGGCTGAACATAGACACCCGACAGGGTTACTACAACCACATGCCATTTCGGAATCGAAATGGGAAGTCATTTCGATGGATTTTATTGTTGGATTGCCATTGACGGCAAGGAGACACGACTAGATTTTTCTAGTAGTAGACACTCTGACCAAGAGTGCTCACTTTATTTCAGTGCGTACGATGTATCAGGCACCTGACATAGCAAGAATTTTCATCAGTGAGATTGTGAGGCTGCATGGCGTGCCTAAAAAGATTATATCCGATCGAGGATCGGTGTTTACTGGACGATTTTGGACGAGTTTCCAAGAGGCCTTGGGAACCCAACTTAATTTTAGTACTGCGTATCACCCAGAGACTGACGGACATAAGAATGTACGAACCAAACCTTGGAAGACATGTTGCGCATGTACGTGATGGACCAACAAAGGCGTTGGGAGGAATTTTTGTCGTTGGTCGAATTCACTTATAACAACAGTTACCAGAGCACCATTAAGATGGCGCCTTTTGAGTTTCTTTATGGGCGACCGTGTCGGACGCCCTTAAGTTGGGATCGGCTTGAGGATAGGGTCCTGGTGGGACCAGAAGCGATCCAAGAGATGGAAGAGCAGATGCAAACCATAAGACAGAGGATAAAGGAAGCATAGGATCGGCAGAAGAGTTATGCCGATGCACACCGAGTGGACCGTAGTTACGAGGTCGGTGATCGAGTCTTCTTGCGGGTAAAACCGCATAAGAGTTCGATCAAGTTTGGAAAGGGAGCTAAACTCTCTCCTAGGTTCGTGGGACCTTTTGAGATTGTGGAGAGAAAGGGGCCCGTGGCCTATCGACTAGCCTTGCCTGATTCTTTGAGGCGTATGCACGATGTTTTTCATGTATCTGTTTTGAGACATTATGTTAGCGATCCTACGCACGTGATTGGCATGAGTTCCTTGCAGGTGTCAGACGAGGGAGCACTCACGGCTGAGCCGGTCTGCATTCTAGATCATCGCGTTCGACAGTTACGACGTCGAACGGTAGACCAGGTCAAGGTCCAGTGGGACAGTTATAGTCCGCACTCGGCGACCTGGGAGGACGCATATGATATGCGCCAACAGTTTCCATTTTTGTTTGATAGTTAGACCTATGATACAGTGGCATTTATGATTTTATGGTACCTTTATTTCGGCATTTATACTGAGAAACTTCGGGACGAAGTTTAGACCAAGAGGGGGTGTATGTAACATCCCGCTCTGGCGCACTTACCAAACTTATTATTTGAGGACACTCGCTCGCGAGTGATCCGGATTTTATGATGATAAAACTTTTTCTCTCATTATGATGCGTTAAGTAATATGACATGATGTTTTTACTACCTTGATGTAGACAGGTGCCGCTGACTCAGTTTCGTTGAGTGTGCAGGGTTTCGGACCTTGAGGATGCAGAGGCATCGGTAGAACTCCCTTGGACTCCGGATTGAGTCAGGGAGTGGGGTATTTGAGTTGTTTCATTTATAATGATATTGTTTCATTTTGATGATGTACTATTGATCATATGATATGTTGCTAACATGATTTGACATGATGGTTGATGATGCAGGCTGACGATAGCTTGCCGACCGGACTCACATATGGAGTAGAGGGGCCACACATGAGATCCAGAAAGTTTGAGGGAGAGGTGTGGACAGCAGCCCTGCCACAACCTACTAGCACTCCCACCGTGGCTCGAACTGTAGGTTAACGATTACCTAGTTCGAGGGGATCCACGATGCCGTGAGGGAAGACTGTGATAGTCGCTCACGATGATTCTAAGGGGCACGCAATAAGGCAGGGGACTTATTCCTTAGAGCCCTTAGTCTCCCACAAGATTCACTTGGCGGAGTGTTGACTCCAGGGGTTTTAGAGTCCACCAATCCGTCAAACCAGCGAGTGGTACCCTTGGAGCACGTGGTGCATCCTGAAGGGCACATCGCGCAAAGAATTACAAGTCAGCGAGTGGCACCCTTGGAGCACGTGGTGCGTCCTGAAGGGCACGTCGCACGACCGAAGCGATCAAGGCGAGTGGCACCCTTGGAGCACTTAGTGCGTCCTGAAGGGCACGTCGCTTGAGGATGATGATGAGACAACCTAGTGACCCTGAGACCTTAGCACCTGATAAATTCTTAAAACGACCCTCCCCCCTAATTAATTTGTCTCCCTGTTCAAATCAAACCTAGAATAAAACATCCCTAAGATAAATTGTTTGGCCCTAAGAAAAGATCCTCCAAAAGTGAACCTAGGGCGTAAACTAACACCCACCTAGGAGTAAATTAAAGACTTCCAAAAAGTAAAGAGGGTAAAAAGTAATGAGGGGGTAAATTTAAGCAAAACCCGTGGTGTTTAATTTATAAAGGAGACTTAAATTTTTAAAGAGGGGAGTATTAAAAACAAGGATTTAAATAAATGAATAAATAATTCATAAAATAAAAATGTTGTCTATATTAAAAATAATTTAAAGCGAATTTATCATTTGAGGTCTTAACAAAAAAATTACTATAATAATAATAGATAAAAAAATGAAAGAGAGAATAAAAGAAGAGAAAGAAGAATAAAAAAAAAATTAAATAAGGAAACTTGGATTAAGGAAACAAAAAATGGAAAGTAGAAGACATAGGGAAAAAAGCAAAAAGGGGATTCAACATTAAGTAACTACTAAAATTCAGCAGCATCAATTTAGGAAAGTGAATAAAAGAATGAGGGGATCTAGGAACCCTAGGAGAGATTTAAGGAGCGATTTAGGGGGTGTGAGGGAATTTAGATTTTTAATTAATAAACAAAAATTAATTATTGGAGAATCCTAGGGATGAGCGACACTTGGACGACGGAGATCGTTCAAGGGGAATTGTCATTAAAAATTAATTAATTACTAATTAAGAAAGTAGGTGAGACTCATTTTGGCTATAAAAGAAAGGGAAAGGAAGGATGAAGGGGATGATCGGTGAGCATAACGTTACGCTGCCGAATTGTGGTTTGACGGATTATCTTGTGTGGAGTTGGGTGTAACTCAGCTGGGATTTTGGGTGGTAGCTCAGCCGTTGAGGCGAGCTAAGACGCTAGCGATTTTTGGGTTCTTGTGTGGCCCCTTTGCGGCTCGGGGGGCGACAGGGGAAGCAGAGTACCCCACGCGGTCGCTGGGAGGTACCGGTGAGCCTGTTGAGGTCGGCAAGGAGCGCGGGATGCGGCACGGAGCGCGGGACGTCTTCGAAAGTGGGCGAAAGGCAACGGTATGGTTTAATTGGTTAAGTAGAATGCAATTTTTTTTTATTGACAAATAAAGGATAATGATGCTGTAAATCCCCTCCATTGACTGTGCGAAATTAAACTGCCGAATTTTGGGACTGTGCGAATATAGAATAATGAAGCGGGATAGTGTACTCCTAAATACTGTTGTTATACCTTCATTTAATTCCCTGGACTGTACAATGATTGCTATTATACTTTTGGACTGGGTGTATTGTTACTGAAACACTCCGTCGGCATTTTCGTTTTGGCAAATGATATTGTGTGATTGATGTTTGGGCATTTCCTTTAGTTACCATAAGCCATCCTTGCTTTGGGAATTCTATTTATACACAGTGAGGCAATCGTACCTTGTAGTTTTTGCTATGCACAGTGGGTAATGTTTTCGGCATTTTATTGCACTGTGTGAAATTCCTACTTGGTCTTTGTATTAATTGCGGTGGCGATTTTGTATTATACAGTGTGTCGTCTCATATTGGCGTTTATGCCACTGTTTTGGGGCGCATCTTCTCACTGCATTATTGGGCATTGCCACCAGTATTTGGGCGTTTTGGCTTTGGGCAGTTAGTTTGCTGCGCGATTTTTTTTCTTTTATCGACAGTGGGTATTTTACGATAATGCGTTGGGCATTATTATCTCGACAGTGGGTATTTTACCAGACTGTGAGCATTTAATTCATCCATGAATTGTTGTGGGGGGTTGTAATTGTTTTAGTGACCGTTGTGTTCTAATTTCATTGTGCGGTCATGTCCGAGGGGGTTCTTGCATGCAATGGCATTGTTACGGAGGCGTTTGACACAGTGGCGTTCTTGTATGCCGTGAGAAAATTTTGGGGGTTTTTCTCCTTTTTTCTTTTTATGCCTGGTCGTTTCTTTTTTTTAAATTTTGTCGGGCGAGTTATTGTGTCCTTGCTGTGCGTGGAAATTGCGTTTTTTTTTACTGGCTGGTTTACGAATTTGGGTTGCTGTCATCATACGAGCCAGATCGCAATCCATAACTCAACGCTGGCACTTTCTCTAAATATTGGAATAATACTTAATATAAATGGTGTAAGCGAGAGTTATGATGGTCAGAGTTGCACTGTTAGTTTCCCTTCCACGTAACGCTGTAATCGGTTTTGATTTAAACGCTGTCAGTTGTCTGTTAAACACTATAGTCGATAAAAAGAGGTGGTTGCACGCATGCGTTTGGGGTCATTATAGTTTGCCTGATTTTCGAAATAATAGACGCTGTATTAAGGTCAGTGAACCAGCATATCCATCGCCTCCTTTGGTAACCAGTTCGCCCATCGATCTACTAACGCTGTCGAACCTTGAGCCGCATTGCCCTGCCATTCCTCAAATTTATGGCCTTGATAATTGTCGGAAAACGCAGCCATCGTTATTAAGCGAATTGTTTGCCACCACCCAATTATGAAGGATGATGCTTTTCTATTATTGTTAATGAGTCTGTGTTTCTAAAAATGTATTTAATGGATAAGTTACCCTTCCCTTATCGTTCTTCTCAGGTGGCCAGCTAAATGTTGTTGTTCGTGTACTGTTAGTAAATGCTGGTGTTGTCCTTCAGTTTACCCATTTATTATCGCTGAATAAATTACCGTCTATTATCGCTGTTGATTATATCATTCTTAAACACAGATGTTGACCTTAAATGATCTGGGTCCTTTATTTTGTTTTAACTTGTCCATTGACTAGGGTTAGTATAGCAGGTGGTCACCGCAGTTAGACTGTGTTTCAAATTGAGGCCGTGTTGTTATTTTACCTTACCCTTGACTACTGTTACTCCATATCGAACCTTCTGTTAGCACTATTCAATAGAGCGTTTAAAAAGAATCCTTTGATTATCATTCCCGAATTTGTCTAAATTTATATTAAGATTATTAAGTAGTGTCTTCTTCAAATCGATACAAAAAAAAAAAAGAAGGACCTTTAAATATTGCCATGGCCTTATATATTGTAGATCCCACTCAAGAAGTCTTGTAAGCTTGATGAAGGAATTAATTAGATGTAAGGTGGATAGTTGTCACTGTCATTTTAAACCTTATCATCTTACCTGATTTCCCTTTTAACACTATGGTGTATGTTGTACTATCCATTGATGAGTTCCCATAATCATAATACTGTTTCCATATAGTCACCTCTTAGTTAATGGCTATTGTAATTATTGTTATTTAAACATTGATATGGGTCACATCCCATTATACCCTTTTTATGATATTATAGCGGTATTGGAACTGGCTGATGGTTATAATATCTAACTGTTGCTGCTGATAGAATTTGACATTTTAAATTATAGTCAATTCTATATAAAGGTCCCTTTTAAATAAGTGTCATTTTAATGTGGTCATCGAATATGGGTATTGTTAGGTTTGCTCCTCTTAAATTAGGATGTATATTGAGATTTTCAATTATTGTAGATATGGATGTTTTAAATTGTGGTCAATTTATATAGAAGGTCCATCTATATGAATGTTATTAAATATGGTCATCGAATATGGGTATTGGTAGGTTTGCTCCTCTTAAATTAGGATGTATTTTGAGATTTTCAATTGATGTCCCTATAATTGAATGTTAATATTGGTTTAGGTTGGTATGTCGTTGATGCTAATTAAGAGCAATATCAATACTTGGTTAGTTGTAATGAAATATTCATTCAATTGAATGCTAATATTGGTTTAGGGAGGGATGTCATTGATGATGATTAAGCGCAATGTTATTACTTGATTAGCTATAATAATAATACTTGTTCAATTGATTCGTTAATATTGGTTAAGTGGAAATATCACTGAGGACGTTTAAGGCGCAATTTTAACCCCTGTACGGGCAATGTAAAGTATGGAAAATTTGGGAGGCATGTGGAGATATTATGGAGAATTTGGCTAGTGTTCAATCTTGAATGGGTCATAGACGTTCATTGGTCCTCAATTTTAAATGGTCGTCGTCCGAGTCCTGGTAGCGTGCCTTCCGTAAGGGGCGTAATTGTTCTTCGTATTTAGGTTGCACTTGTTTACGGTTAGTTGGTTGCTTGGTCTGTGGTGTCGGGTGGGATGTAGACACCTCCATGTTCCTCAGAACAGTTGCCAGCCCTGAGACCTTAAATGGTTAAAGACGATGGGAAACCGGGCTTGAGCGTTGATTATGTGTCTCGAAGGTCCTAACCTTGCAGGGTAGGATGGGCGGGAGGTCATTCATATTTAGCAGTCAGTTTTACTTGTCGTGTGATCTCCTTTTATGCATGTGGTTACGTATCGTGCGTCCTGGTCACAATCTTATGTTCATCCTGGTTGCGTCGTATGCGTCGTCGGGTGGCGACGCAGAGTCGAATAGGCTGTGGTTGCTTCCTTGTACATATGCACGCACACACTTCTAGAAACAAAAAAAAAAAAAAATTTTGCACCTGTCACTCGAATGGTTGTGGTAATGAGGCGGTTCGTTAGATATGGTATCAGAGCGGGTACGAACCGCGACTTGGGATTCACTACGGGTTCCGTTGACATGATGGTATTGATTATTTTGTTGCTGATAGAGTTGTTTTCCTGTGTGCAGGTCATCATGGTTAGGGGACGCCGCGGAGGCAGACGACGGGGTGCTAGGGGAGGAGGCGCGACACCTCCAGCAGCATCCGCACCTGAGGGGTCTAACCCCCAGGAAGGTGAGCAGGTCCTTGGACAAGAGCAGATTGCAGTCGCCGATGTAGTGGGGATGATGAGATCTTTCCAGCGCATGTCGGAGGCGCTGATCAGCAGGTTAGACAGAGATGAGGCCAGGGCGTCGGCACCTGCGGAGGTTCCACCGCGCGCACCGACCGTTACTGGCAGTATTCACCGCGAACTCGAGAAGGTGAAATTTCCCGAGTTCTTTGGTGCCCCGGATGGTGCAGCCGCCGAGGCATGGTTGGAGAATATGGCGATGTGCTTCTCACTTTGCGACTATACCTCCAACATG
>CBVK0103694148.1:154-13575 GCA_900067695.1 Picea abies
CATTCCACCATTCCTTGGTCTGCACCCAGTGTTCAATGTGGACCGCCTTCAGCCCTACTTTCCACCTCTACTAGACACATCCGACATGGCAGAAAAACTCACACCAACAAAGTTAAATCTAGACTACATGGAACAAGCCAGAACTGATCAGATCATGGATACATAGATCAAGAACACCCGAAAACAAAGGATACCACTATATCGAGTTGTCAAAGCAGGCCAACTCCTTCACCAAGGCAAATGGCTCACCAGGGACCAGGTTCAGCAGAAGTTTCCTCATCTCATGGAGGAACTCAACGCAATGGGGACCATTGCTTCCTAAGGAGGGAGGATTGATCCAGGTGGATATCAGTGGCCACCCACCTTTTCCGACTGGCTCAAAATAGTTTTCTGGCAATTTTGACAATTTACTATTTTTAGCAGGTTTAACTTCCGGGGCCATTTTGAGGGCCTAAATGAAGGTTTTTTGAGATTGAGGTGCTCAATGATAGCCAAAGGCATGATTGAGATCGTATGCAAAAGTTACGACCCCGGGAAGTTGATGTACTAACTTACCCAAACAGGGCCCACATGACTTTTGGCGTTTCATCTCCTAGGGTTAGGTTTTTGGATGTCTATGACTCTTGGCATTCTCGCCCATTGTAAAAAGGCCTCTAGAGCCTCATTGTAATCATCTTCTCATGGATGCCTCTTCTCAGAGATAAGCTACCAGCGCCCTAGCTAGTTTATTTACATTCTGTCTGTAAGCATTTTTCAGTCATTTGTTATTAATGAAATGAAGTCTTATTTCCGCTACATCTCTGCGTTTATGTATATTCCTGTATTTCATTGTGTTCCTACATAAATCCGGATCACTATTCACCAACTTCAAGGTTTACAGGGTAAAGCTAACTTTTTACGATGGTTTATAGTGAATTATTCCAATATTACTAAGGTTTTCGTGCGTCTCTTGAATAAGGACACTCCTTTCATCTGGGATGAGCGAGCCCAGGAATCCTTCGATGCTTTGAAGAAATCCTTGGTATCGACACCTCTACTGAAGTCTCCAAACTACAGTAGAGTTTACTTTCTTTATTTCGTCATGTCCAAAGAGATGATTGATATGGTGTTGGTTTAGGAGGATGATGAGCTCTGTGAGCACGTCATTAACTATCTTAGTCAAAACTTAGTTGGCCCTGAACTCAAATATTCTCATGTTGAAAATATAGCTTTGGCTATCATTCACACAGTCCAACGATTACGACATTATATATTTCTTTGCAAAACTACTGTGGTTTCTAATGTCAAACCATTTCAATATGTCCTTACCAGGCGTATCATAGGGGGAAAGTACAATACATGGATTGTCATTCTACAAGAGTTTGATCTCGATTTCTCTTTATGAAGTCCAAAAAATCACTAGTTTTCACAGAGTTAATGTCCGACTTCCCTAGATTAGACGAGGATGTTATTCATGTTTATTCATTTGTAGATGAACACATTTTCCTTGTCTCGTCATCAGATCTCTGGTATAGAGACATCGTTCTCTACCTTCAAACTTTGAAGTTCCCTCAACATCTCTCGTGAGATGACTGATGACATATACGATACAAACCTAAGAACTACCTTAACATTGACGACACTTTGTATCGTTGAGGAGTAGACAATATCCTGCAACGTTGTTTAACTCATGAAGAAGCCGATTCTATTCTAAATGACTGCTACAATGGGGCTTGTGGTGGTTATCTATATGGGCTTGTGACTGCCTAGAGAATTTTGTGAGCTAGTTATTTTTGGCCATCTATCTTTAAATATTGTGTTGAAGTGGTTAAGAAGTGTCACCCTTGCCATGTGTTCACTCAGAAAATGCACTCGCCAGGTTTATGGGAATTGGGTATCGGTTTCTGAATGTGATTTTATTTAGGGCCCAATAATCAATGCAAAGTCACCATGTTGCATCTTTCTTCTGTACCAGCATGATTGGGCTCCCGCAAGGTGATGAGCTGGGACGGATGTGCCCCTTGTGGACCAGTTCTTGGATCTGTCGCTTGATATCCTCATTCTCTAACATATAGCGGCGATAGAATTTCCCATTGGGAAGCACTGCATCGGGGGTCAAATCGATGGGTTGCTTGACCTGACAGTGTAGAGGTACCCTGATAGGTGAGGAGAAGATATCCGAGTATTCTTCAATGACCTTATCTACTTTCTTCTACTGTGTGGAGAGGTCAGCCGCAGAGACCCTATATGTGGTTGTGATCTTTCACTCATTCCAAGAGTGAATCATGAAGAAGACAAAATTTCCCATCTGAAAGATGACCTTCTTGCATTGCTTGGCACAGATCAAGGAAATAACACTGGGTGAGACTGCCTCAAGTATCCTGTACAATTTCCTATTCAAAGTAATAATAACACTATGAGGCCTAGACTCATATACAATATGGCATTTCCATAAATAATGTTGGCCCAAAAGAACATTACAAACTTCAATAGGAGTAACATCACACAATACCTCATATTTGAAGGGCTTGATGTCGTATGATAGTCGACATTGTTGGCTGACGCAGAGATCGCTTCCTTGGCGGAGCCATCTAATGGTGTAGGGTTATGGGTTCGGCGCTGTTGGTAGGGCCAGACACTTGAAAACCTCTGCTGAGATGAGGTTATTCTGGCTACCACTATCAACGATGAACTGAAGCAAGGTGCCTTTTACCCACATCTATGAATGGAAGAGGCACTCTCCTTATTCTGGCTTGTCTGGTTCATCAGGATGGATCTTGGTTGTACCAATGGTGGCACTGGGTTCCATGTCAATGATCTGTCTTCCCCTTTCTGGTTTTGACTCAGAGTCAGAACCCACATCTGATTCAGAGGCTTTCACTTCGGCCACCAGCGCCTTCTTTGAGCGGCAGTCAACAGTGTTATGCCAAGGGCTCTTATGGAAGTCGCACCACTTCCCGGTATTTTTCTTTGTCTTTCCGGTGTCCCTGTTTTCTTACGTCTTGGACTAGTTGTCCTAATAGTGTCCATATTTTCTTTATCCTTTGTTCTATGGGTTGGGGCCTCCCTTTCCTGTCTTTTGTTATGAGGGGTTCCCGGGCCCAAATTGCCGCATCTTTTGTTTGAGATTTTGCTCAATTTTGATGGAATATCGGTAGGTCGTGCCCAATGACGAGGTGTCCAGAAATCCCATTTCAGTCTAGATGTATCTATGCAGAGAACCATGATATTTGAGCACTAGATATCTCTCTGAATCTTTTATACCCATATTGGTGTGCAAGGTATGGAAGATATTTGTGAACTCTGGCACTACTTGGTCTCTTTCTTGCCGCAGTGTGGTCCATTTGGTATACAAGTCGTCATAACTTCCAATAGGGTAGTATTGTTCCTTAATAACATCCCTGAAGGATTCCCAGGTGGTCGTGACTGCAAATAATGAGGGTTCCTCTGTTTCCTTTTGCTAACAGAAAGTTTCCCACCAATATTTAACACGGGGAAGTACTTTGAGGAGCATAAAAGTAATATTTTCTCTATTTGAAAAGTTATGGAAAGAAAAATACCCTTCTAGTAGATTCAACCACTTGTTTACATCGTATGCATCTATCTGACCTTAAAATAAAGGAATATCGAAGTTTATTTGTACCTTGAAGGGGGCGACACCTCTGCTCGAAGAATATACGTCGCCTGTTGGTAGCCGCCAAAGGATTTGCATGAAACTATCCATCATCGCATTCCTTTGTTGTGTGAGGGCTTCCTCAAGAAACATTTTGAAGGGATCTCTTATCCCATTATCTTTCCTTTCTCCTGCCATGAGAGGTCGCTTGGGCGTGCGAGAGCTTTGGTCCTCAAGAGAAACAAGCTTGAGACCCAATTCTTTGTACTCCGACCTCGTTGGAGACATGCATTAAGACGACAAGGAGAGACCGCTCTGATACCACTAATATAGATTTTATGAGCATAACGAAATGACTACAGATTATTAACAGATGCTTAACACAGAATAACAGAGATACAGTAAAATTGGTTTTCTATTCCATAAGGAAATATGTTGAAACTGTAAAATGCAGTGGAAAACAAGCTTGTTGGAATGGTGGCAGCTTATCTCTGATGATAGATGTGATGACTGCGCTCATTCGCAAGAAGATCATTACAATGAGGCTCTGAAGGTATTTTTACAACAAAAAGGAGTTTCAAAAGCCCTAGACATCCAAAAACCTAACCCTAGGAGATGAAGCGCCAAAAGTCATGTGGACCCCGTTTGGGTAAGTCAGTACATCAACTTCCTGGGGTCATAACATTTGCATACGATCTCTGTTTTAGGTGTACGATAGCTCGATGGAAAGATCTGTTTGAGGAATACAAGAGTTGCTGAAAATTTCACACTGAAATTTTTCAACTACAACATACCCAAAAAAACGTCGGTTATGGCCTCAAAATGGCTCCAGAAGTTCAGGACCCGAAAAACTGCTAAAAATAGTAAATTATGAAAAATTGCCAGAAAGTTGTTTGAGCCAGCTGGAAGAGGTGGGTGGCCATTGTCATTGTTTCATGGAAACTTACACAGGAGATCTAGCTAAAGCAAGTACAGACAAATCTTATGAAGAAAGGAAGAGAGATTCAATATGGAA
Source organism: Picea abies (assembly GCA_900067695.1). Taxonomy (NCBI): domain Eukaryota; kingdom Viridiplantae; phylum Streptophyta; class Pinopsida; order Pinales; family Pinaceae; genus Picea; species Picea abies. The sequence continues at coordinate 4,762 of CBVK0103694148.1, forward strand.
GAATGAGAAAATATATTTACACTACTCCAATGAGCTGATAATTGATACATAGATCATGATCAATATGATACAATGAATGAGTGGAATACACTCATATATAGGGAAAAAATTCCATAATAAGAAATCAAGCAGTTAGCTTTCCTTAGGAATGCATGCATGCATAATAGTGATGGTAAAAATAGAAAGTCTAAAATAGAACTAGTCAATTAACTCCCACTAAACTAGTGTGTCGAAAATAAAAATTTCTCCAACATCCCCCTGAACATCACTATGGAGTAAAACATGAGTCCCAACTACTAGGCCATTTTAGGTACTCATGTACAATGCAACTAATGAATACTGAATAAAAGTGAGGAAAGAGGGAAAACCATGTGGGAACAAAACCCCCCTCAAAAGATAATGCATCAAAAGAAGAAAATAACAGTTGTTAGACAACATTGTTCTTCACTGCAAGACGATCCCACAAAGTCCAAAACTTCTGCTCACTGAAAGTCTTCGTGAATATGTAGAAATATTTATGGATCTGATGAAGTCCTTTGGAAACCTATCAGGTCTTGTATCTCTTGATCCTATGGACCCATATGCACCTAAAAATATTCCTTTCTAGTGGACGTGGAACCAGATTCGAAGTCCAGTTCTATAGGAGTGAGTCATACTCCTTCTGCATGGCTTCTTGCCATAATGGATTTCCCACAACCCTATTTTAGTTCTGTGGATTAGTAGATTGAACCATATAGCAATGCATGGGCATCGCAGGTTCTGAAGCTGAAAGTACATGACAAGGCTCCTCATGTTGAGATCGAGTCATCCTAGAATCCAATGGATTCCCTGCAAAGTTGGTTGTTTCCTGAAGTGTGGTCTGTGCCTTTTTGGTCATCTGCTGAAGTTTCGTGCTGGCTTCTTATCTGGCTGTATTGCCTGCTTATTTCCATGTATAGAATATGAGTGCATGGAATCATCTCTAATGTTTGAAACTGATGGAAGAACAAGAGTATAACATGTTGCATTGGAGGTGCATGCAAAGTAGTCTCCTTATGTGTAAGTAGAATGGAGGAGTCATCGTCAGAAAACTTAGTGAATCTATACAACCTTGACTTGTGATCCACCTCACCAATTGCAATAATGGAATTGTCATGCATGTCAATTACTGAAACTGAATCTGACGTAAATTCAAACTTTTTACCTTTCTGAGTGATCTGATAAACTGATAGAAGATTCATATAAAGATTTGGAGCATGTAGAACATTCTCAAAACTGCCATTGTGGAGTTCCACTCTCCCTTCTCCTTCTACTGCTACTAGAGTATCATCCCCCATGAGAATAGGGGGTCTTGAGCATGGACTCAAAGAAGAGAAAAATTCCTCTTTCGTTGCCATATGATGGGATGCACCAGAATCTATAATCCATGAATCATATGAGGAATTAATTGCAACTAGAGCATGATGATTACCTTTCTTAGGAGCAATATCTTCTTCCTTCTGCTTCTTGACTCCCTATGGAATGAAGTTTCCAAGGTTGTTCTGCTGAAGTGTATGTGCCATAAGATCGATATGTTTCTTCATGCATTTGGATTCTTCATGATTCAGTTTATTCCAGTAAGTGCACTGCTTTCCCTTCTTCTTCTTCTTCTTCTTGGAATCTGAAGAGTCTCTGGAACCTGAAGAATTGTTGAAGGGTTTGGAATATCCCTCCTTCTCGTTCTATTTGGATGACCCTTTTCCATCATGCATGGTGAGTGCATGTGCTTTGGGATCTTTCATGAGGCCCATTTGTATGAGTTTTGTCTTCTCTTGTGTAAGAGACTCAATGAACTGAGCCAACGTAGGCATTTTCCAATCTATTCCAAAAAGACATTTGCCAGAATGGAAATTGGAGACATATACAACATATTCTGATCCTAGCTTGGCCAAGATTGTTAGAATAAGTTGTTTCTCTTGTGTAGAGTTGTCAATACCACATTCGCCCAAGATTAATCACAAAAATTTAAATTTAGTAAAAACATCTTGTATATTATCAAAAATTTTAGGGTCTAAGGTATTCAACTCTACCTCAAGCATATGACCTTGCATCTCATCATGTCTTCCAAATAGTCCTTCCAAGGTGGTCCAGATCTCATTTGGAGTCTTGCATGTGGCAACATGAAACCATAGATCAGTGGAGATTAACTCAAGAAGTAGTCATGTGGTCTCATCCTTACGGTTCGCCTATCTCATCTTCTCAATCATTGATGTAGGTTTTGTTTTTGTCACCATCGTCAAATTATACAGTCCTTTTCTTTTGAGTTGGAATGTCGCCTTGGGATTACAATAAAAACAATTGTATGGTGTGAGGATTACCACCAAGTTTGAATGTATAATAGTTTTCATATCCATCTCTCTCACTATTTCTAAGAACTCCTAAAAATTTACTCTCAATCTGCAAGTGAAAAATTAAGAAATCACGACAGAAATGACACTTTAAGTCAAAATTTGTATCAATTTCAAGAGATGATATTGAGACTTAATTTATGAGAAAATGGTGAGGGATCTCTCCAAACAGTTGAAAACCCACTTCCAAAATGGGTCAATTTACTTCTCATTAAGGCAGTTTCCTCATAAACTTAATATTTTTGGGAGCAATCACTGTAGAAAGGTATGACCATGGATTCGTATCAGTTTTAGGAGGCTATATTGCGGCTTACTTTCTTAGAAAAAAGTGAAGAATCTTGCTAAATGATTGAAAACCCACTTCCAAAATGGGTCGATTTACTTTACACGTAGTCCATTTCCTCAAAAATGTAATATTTTGGGAGGAATAACTAATGAAAGGTAGGACCATGGATTTAGCTCGCCGAAACCCCGATTTTCCTTATTCTTTGGCTTGTTTGGCTTGTTCCAAGAAACATAGCTCTAATACCATGTCATTGTTTCATGGAAACCTGCACAAGAGATCTAGCTAAAGAAAGTGCAAACAAATCTTATCAAGAAAGGAAGAGAGATTCAATATGGAAGAATGAGAAAATATATTCACACTACTCCAATGAGATGATAATTGATACATAGATCATGATCAATATGATACAATGCATGAGTGGAATACACTCATATAAAGGGAAAAGCATTCCATAATTAAGAAAAACAATCAAGCAGTTATCTTTCCTTAGGAATGCATGCATGCATAATAGTGATGGTGAAAATAGAAAGTCTAAAATAGAACTAGTCAATTAACTCCCACTGAACTAGTGTTTCTAAAACAGAAATTTCTCCAAAAACCATCGATATCCACTTGGATCAATTATCTCCTCTGGGTGTGAATCTAGAGGATAAAGGTGGATTCATCATGCCAAACGTGTTGGTCAGAATCGATATAGAGGAGGTGGGTGTAAAGGACAGAACGTGAGCAATAGTTTTTCCACCATGTTGGTTACTCCATCCAGAAGCAACAATATTAGACCCGGGGTTAAAAGGAGAAACACCTCCAATGGTAGGAATTGTTTGTGGGACATGAGTACCACCAAACGAGAATGGAGTGTGTGGAGGAGTTGTGCTCCCAAATCCAATGCTAGTATTCGTACCAGCCATTGGGATGGAGGCTGGAAATTGTGATGTGAAGTTCAAAATACCATAGGAAAAAGGACTAGAGGCCATAGGGATGGAATAAACATTATATCTCAGTGAGTGACAAAGATACCTAAAAGGGTTCATAACTATAGGTTGAGTATTCACTATAGGACAAGCAGAGGTGATGATAAGCACCTCCGACACTACAACCATTGTGGTTGAAAGTGTTGAAGGAGTATCGTTAACTATAGTAGGTATGGGAGTCGAATCAATATCAGTATCTTGCTGACTTAGTTCAGTACTCATCCTTGTATGATCACAATTTTGATAAGTGGAGGTGTGTCTACCACATTTTATAACTTTACACCTTTTAGAAGGCAAAGACTCAAAATGCGGTGGTAACTGTAATAAGCGGCGAGACCTGCGGGGAACCTGGTCTGGCTCCATGATGACTCAAGACTCGTGATATAAAAACAAATCCTAAGGCCAACTAGTAATCAAAGAGCACACCAAAAATAATCAAACAACCAATATGCACACAAACAGGATAAAGTGGTTGAAAGGGGCCTCCCTCTCTAAAGTAGGTATGTCTCGCCCAAGAGGGGCCTGAGACTCCTCTGTTAAATATTAGAGGTATTAGAATCAATTATAAGGGCCCTCATGGGCTTAACAACCAGTCAGTCAGATCCCCCGGAGAGGTAATCCTCCATAAAGGTTGTGTGTTGTCCAACCCTTATCTAACCCAGGGTACCTGCAGAATAATCCCTGCAAGTAACCTATGTGGTACCTAAGTCAAGAAACTAAGAAACCAAGATATAAATGATGCACAAGAGAACAATTGTAAGTTAGGTCCATCATATGATAGGGTTACAAAGCCCAAAACCTCGAAAACACTGCCTCTCATAGAGGTAAGGGTACTAGTAAGATCCCCATATACAAATAGATCCCCAGAAATATATCTGACGCTAAGAAGGTATCGAGGGGATATACCTTCAACCAACCTCACATGACCTCGTGCTTAACTCTGGTGTAAGTGTAGCCTCTTGATATTATCGATTATACAATGGATTTCTCCACTCCCTTAGTCAAACACATATGTTGATTTAATAGCCTTGAAGAGGTTTACTTACAAAATCCTATTCCAAGGCTCTAAATCCTAACTAGTTTGTGCACCCTATAAAAATAAAATCGTTACTAATCAATTTTAAATTATAGCGTTATTTTTAGTGGCCTTGCTTACTCAAAAATGTGCGGTCATGAAACTAGTGATGTTATGACTCAACAAGTAAAATAAATGAATATGAATACAATGCAAAGTCCTAACTTCAGTTCCCAATAAATGATATGCTTTTCAAAATGAAATTCTCAATTCAGTTCTACAATTCCAAATAAAATGCAATCTTTCTTTACATGTACTAAGATCAATGATAAGGACTCTAAAGATCAAATGCCAATAATGTAAAATGCCTAATATTTTTGTATTTTCAATATAAAAGAATGAAAATGCAAGGACTAAACAACAACTTGATATAAAAACTCTACTATATGTAAATAGAGAAAATCCAAGTAGGATATCAAGAATCAAAACACCCAACCCAAGATGCAAGGACAATCAGATGAAAAGGATGATGATAAAGGAACTGCCAAAAAATTCAACCAAAGAAAGGTTTCCTGTCATTCCACCGACACTTAATAGTCATAACAAAGACCCAAGAAGCCTCAGTAATCATCAAAACCTACCCAACAACCATCAAACCCAACAACTAAGCAACAAAGGGTGATGTAGGCGACTTTTCAGGAGAAAAGCTTATATATACGCTTCTTGTAGAAGGACATCATGCGTATGTACGCGACTGTCAGGAAACAACCCGTGTATATGTGTCAAAACACAACCAGGATAAGGAGAAGGATAAGAAACTCAAACTCAGAATGAATAGAGGCTATCAAGAAGTCATACGACAAGAAACTCAATATAAGCGAGAGAAATCTAAGGAGAAAAACACTCCAAATAGACGGAAATGACTGTAGAAATCAACTCTAATATCAGGTATGTTATATAAACAAATATGTTATCAAGACAAGATAAAATTCCTACCTCATCCAAATGTTCGATGAAGTCCACCATTGAGCACTTGACTCAGAGAAATACACCTCCAACTTGTCCTCAACAACCAAGAAAAGAAAGCATATGGTGATAATATATAATTTTATCACATTCAATAGCATAATCCATCAAAATTCATAACAAATATTCCCATGGAATAACAATTCAAATATTTGTAAGATATTAATTGGACGAGAAAAGAGTATTTCGATTAAAATGTAATCAACAGAAGTGAATGAATTACAAACTTCTGTGTCGGCACGGTTCAGAACTAAGAAACTAAGTCCCTTTCAACTAGGCCTCCACCACTTCAATCCTCCACCAAAGGCAAGCTCATACAAGAGATACAATGAGGTTCACAATCATGTATGGAAGATCTTGGGGGCTAAACAATGTGTTCAAACTTAAAAGGACAAAGGGATGCAGACTCAATATGAAGTGAATAATTTCTCTAGAGTAACTTTGCTCTCAAAGTTTAATTCTTCTCCTCTTTTCCATAGCTCGAATTTGGCCCATTTGTAGCCTTCAAGTGGAACTGAAGGGTCGATTCAAAATGTTTCCAGTAAATGGAAGGTCAGAATGATGGATCTCATGACGTGACATAGAAACCTGACACCATTTTTTAATTTTGGGAACAAATCCTGATGTACGCGGGTTGTAGTGGTGCAATATGCATATAAACATGTTGTATTATAGGTAGGGCACGCATATGTGGAAAAATAATGTTTTTTAGCTCTGGAATTTGCAAAAAGGGAGTTCAAGTCTACATAGGGAAATGGAAAAAGGCCTTATGTGCAATTTTGTATAGGGTGAGGTAGATCTTGCTATAATCATGAATGGATGTTACAGTCAGTGGATGTTGTCGTCAATGATTACATTCTGGGAATGGTGTTATGAGTCTTGCTAGAATTTAAAGGATTGTATACATAATGAAACATGTAGGTGAATTTAAAAGTACTTTGTGTATGAATATCTTGGATTGGTGATATCTTATTGAGTTGTTTCTCGGTTGAGAATATTGGTTTTGTCATTCAGTAGGTTGATGCATTTTCTTTAGCTATTGGGTGATTCCTTCTAGTTGGAGATGGTAAAGCCAGGGGGGTTGGTGCCTCCTTCCATTCGGTGATGGTAAATCAAGGATCTGGAGCTTCCTTCACATTGTTTCCTATAAATCAGGGGGTTGGTTCCTATTTCCAGTTGGTGCTAGAGAATCTTGGAAGTTGGTTCTTCCTATGAATGTAATCTTGACATGATATAAGAAAAGAATTCCTTGGTTTTCTCCCATTTGATTTTCCACATAAAAATCATTGTGTTTTGTGTATGGTTTTATGTGATGATGAATGAAATTGTTAATGTTTAATGTTTAAATTATGTGCTTAAGGTTAAAAATGGTAAAAAGTTCTCAATATTGATTCACCCCCCCTCTCAGTATTGGTGAACATTCCAACAATTGGTATTAGAGTGGGTTGCTTTAGGAATAGTCTAAACAATGGAAGGAAGATCATAGATATTCAGGAATTGTACTCTGCAAATGGAGTTCCATTATTAAATGGATCAAACTTTTCTCATTGGAGCATAAGGATGAGATCATTTTTACAAGCACAAGGGTTTGACATTTGACAACTAGTATTAGATGGTTACACCAATCCAAAAGGAAAATCAAAGGGTGTAGTAAAGAAGATACAAAAAAAACTGATCCGGATTTATGTAGGAACACAATGAAATACAGAAATACACATAAACGCAGAGATGTAGCAGAAATAATACTTCATTTCATTAATAACAAATGACTGAAATATGCTTACAGACAGAATGGAAATAAACTAGCTAGGGCGCTGGTAGCTTATCTCTGAGAAGAGATGTGGCTGCTACTCGCATCCATGAGAATTTGGGTAAGTTAGTACATCAACTTCCCGGGGTCGTAACTTTTGCATACGATCTCCGTTTTAGGTGTGTGATAGCTTGTTGGAAAGGTATAGTTGAGGAGATTCATTTTGGGGGCTCAATCATGCCTTTGGCTATCATTGAGAATGTCGATCTCAAAAAACCTTCATTTAGGCCCTCAAAATGGCCCCGGAAGTTAAAACCTACTAAAAATAGTAAATTGCCAAATTTGCCAGAAAACTGTTTTGAGCCAGTTGGAAAAGGTGGGTGGCCACTGATATCCACTTGGATCAATCCTCCCTCCTTAGGAAGCAATGGTCCCCATTGCGTTGAGTTCCTCCATGAGATGAGGAAACTTCTGCTGAACTTGGTCCCTAGTGAGTCATTTGCCTTGGTGAAGGAGTTGGCCTGCTTTGACAACTCGATATAGCGGTATCCTTTGTTTTCAGGTGTGCTTGATCTGTGTATCCATGATCTGATCAGTTCTAGCTTGTTCCATGAAATCTAGATTTAACTCTATTGGTGTGAGTTGTTCTTACATGTCGGATGTGTCTAGTAGAGGTGGAAAGTAGGGTCGAAGGCGGTCCACATTGAACACTTGGTGCAGACCAAGGAATGGTGGAATGCTAAGCTCAAAGGTATTTTCCCCTATAGCCTTGGTGAGGGTGTATGACCCATATTAAAGCGGACGAAGCTTGCGGTGGGGTCTAGCGAGGTTCTCCTTTTGCAAATGCAGCCACACTTTGTCGCCCACTTGGAAGTTGTGTGGCACCCGATGTTGATCATGTTGTTGCTTGTACTTAGCATTGGCTCTGTCCAAGATGTCATGAACCTGTTGGCGGATGTGTTGAATGTGCTCAATGAATTTGTTTGCCTTATCTGCCTCAGACTGGACATAAGCTGAATCTTCCTGAGTAGCCACAAATGGCATGGCTATGTCAATGGGACATAGTGGCTGGAATCCCAAGCCCACTTGAAAGGGGTTGTGGCTAGTTGAGCTATGGAGAGCCCGGTTGTAGCTGTGTTGTACATAGGGGAGGCTCTCATCCCATGTGCGTGGATGCTTTGAATTGTACATGCGCAGAATGTGTACGATCATCCGGTTGACGACCTCTGTCTGGCCATCAGTTTGCGGATGGAAAGCTGTGGACTTGGTGAGCTTGGTGTCCAACATTGACCAGAGGCTGGACCAAAATATACTGAGGAACCTACTGTCCCGATCTGAGATGATAGACTATGGGATCCCAAAGTGTACCCACACTCGTTCAAAGAAGAGTTTAGCAGTGG
>CBVK0103694157.1:0-11288 GCA_900067695.1 Picea abies
CACTTGGGTTAGGTACCATTGCTATTCTTGGAACAGGACGTCGGTACCAGGTACCAACTCGCACCGTGGAGGTACCAGTGGAGCAGTTCGAAATCGATGCATCATGGCGTGCGTTATGGTTCGAATGAGGAGCAGGAAGGTTCATAGGCCAGCTGGAGCCGTTGCCACAGAGTGCTCGAGAGTATGATGATCAACTTGGATCGATTGTTCTTCATCCTACACACTTCGTGACACTACGTGTCACGAAGTTGTGATATACGTTTTTAGTGATTCCACGATTATTCTCGGATCAGGGATCCGTTCATTTCCATGCATCTTTCTTTTAGACTGTTACAAAACAATCAGACTGTTATATAAACCCGTGTTCACTGCTGAGAACAGGTTACGACTACCATTACTGTTACTACTGTTACTATCACTATTGTTATTGTCGGATTATGCCGTGAACCTATGTTTAATCTGAATTGTTGTTGCGTATATGTTGACTGTAATATGATCTGAATACTGTGTTTTTAATGAGTTGATGGAGCGTAGACTTACATTGTATATGCATCGTGTGATTTAGTCGGCTCTGGTCGTTTCCCACAGCGTTTGTGCCGTTTGGTTGGGCCCGCCAAGCTGGTGCAAGCCGCTGTTTCATTAGCAATAGCTTTAGTTTAGTGTGTGTTGTTGTAGTTTAGTTTGCTTCCATATCGCATAGCTTGCATCTGAAGTAACTTAGCGTTTGCAAATTTGCTTTTGGTTTATCATAGTTTTAGTGTGTGAATGCTTGCGTACACTACAGTTTAAATATTTCAGAATCGTGCTTATTCATTCCTCAACAGACTCAATTTCCATACTGTATCTTTTCATGTTGGTGAATGTTAAACGCAGTACTGATGCCTGTAGAGTTAGCATATGCATAGGATTGCTTGGCTTTTCGCTTTCTTTTCGAACTTAACTCAGAGTAGTATGCAGTTTTCTTTGTTAGACAGTAGTTTCTTTGCGTGCTTAGGATAGATAGGTTACAGTTAGAATAGAAGGAGCTCCTAGTACCAGTTAGCAGCTTAATACTCTGTTTTCCTGTAGATAGCATTAGATTTGTTTTCCTGTAGATAGCATTAGATTTTTTTTCCTGTAGATAGCATTAGATTTGTTTTCCTGTAGATAGCGTTAGATTTGTTTTGGATGCTCAGAATGAATGCAGTTTCGACCATACCCTGTGTGTTATGACTTAAACGAAAATGCTGATGGTAGATGGTTGAACATAGAGGTAGAATGACTTTGTAGAATTATGCTTTGAATAGAGATAACAATATCAACCTTTGAGTACTAGACTGTTTTGCTTCTGTTTATGATTTAGTAGGAAATGCTTAGTTTCGAGTTAGTCATTAGAATTCAAGTTCTTAGAATAGGTGTGTGTTTAATTCTTAGGATAGCATTCCAATAAAGACTAGACGCTTGCCTGCACATACTGTGTATCAGCTCAAATTTTACCAACCCTGGTTTGACAATTTAGTGATTCAGGACACTTAAAAGCTTCAATTTAGCAGCCTGACATTTTTGGCGCCGTTGCCGGGGAGCTGTTTAAAGGGTAAGAAGATAGTTGTTTTGATTAATCTTAGAATGCACTTAGCTTGGTTTGGTGTGTTAGCAGGTTGATAGTAAGAGCAGCTGTGGAAACAAAAGGGTGACAAACCAGCATATCTGTTCTCACAGGTACTCTGAAACTCAATCTTCGTTTTTCATTTCATTTAATATGATTTCATGAGAAATAGAGATTTTAGAGGTAGATTTATAAAAAATACAAAACCCCAAAAAGAAGAAGAGACCTCCACTCAAAGAGTGATAGAAACTGAGACTGAAATTCTGGGCGAGGAGACTGTAGAACAAAATCCAGAACCAGGAAATACCATACATCAGCAAACTCACAGTCTTGGTGATCCAGCCTTGGATGACACAGTTGACCCAGAGAGAATCCACCACCTGCTCACGAACCCTAACTCTGTAGTTTCACAGACAGCAGCTACAGCTGTGACATTGAAGGACATAGGACCCTCAAAATGACCAATAGGAGATAAAACCTCTGACAAAAAGAATCCAGAAAGGTGGGATTTCACACCCTCACCAAAGAAGGATCGGATTGTATACACCATTCTTGGGAATCCTTTTACCATGGGAGACAGAAGGGGAAACATACATGAGGAACTTCACATTGAAAATGAAGGTGAAGGACAAGCCAAGAATGAAGTGGCATCAGAAACCACCTTTGGATTTCCCATTTTGGACGTAGTCCAGAATGTCACTATGAAGAATATCCCACTTTCAGCACTACCAACCTTCCATGGGAAACATAGTGAGGACCCAGATGTCTTTCTCTTTGAGTTCGACATCCTGTGAAGAAGTTATAATTACCTCCAAGATGCGCATAAACTGAAGTTATTCCCTGCCACCTTGAAAGATTCTTCATTACGCTGGTTCATGAGTTTGGGAGAATATAGCATTAGATCCTGGGAAGATATGAAGACAAAATTTTTAAAGAAGTACCAGGACTATTGCAGAACCAAGGATTCTCGAAATGACATCTTCAAACTGCAACAACAAGATGAAGAAAGCCTTGAGGATTTTCTAGAAAGATTCATCTTTACCCTTCAAAAATCTAAATACATTGATCTCCAGGAGGAAGCAATCAAGACTCTTTTCTTGAAAGGAGTTTTGGAGGAATACATCGATACCCTCAATCTAATGGCTGCAGGAGACATTTACCAGAAAAACTTTGAAACAATTTGTGAACTCTGTAGAGCTTACTCAAGAAGTAGAGGGAAAGCTGCAAAGAGTGTGAGAGAATCGGTCAACAAAAATACTAAAACATCCACATCTGGTGGAGTTACTAGGGTCGAATTGGGAAGCCTTTTGGAAAACTTCAAAACAGACTTGTTAGGAACAATTGGCTCCCAACTAGACACCTTAAAGATTAGGAAAAAGCAGGAAGAAGAAAACCATGTCCTCAGCATATTTTGCTCAAAATGCAGGAAAAGACATCCTTTACGAGAGTGTCCCTTGGATAATGTTTCCGTATGTGCAATATGTGCTGAGGATCATAAAACAGAGGACTGTCCATCCTTACCTGGACTGCAGGCAATATTTAAAGGGGGAGAAGCTCCTGGGACTCAATCTGCACCTAAGAAGCCTTGGCAGCCTAGGAATCCGAATACAAATGCATATCAGGAACCACCCCCTTCCAGCTATTATCCGCCCTTCTCTCAACAACAACAAAAACATCAATGGAAATGGCCAAATTGGCCTCCACAAAATGTCCCTGCTCATCCCTGGTACCAGGGATGGAGAAATCCAAACTTTGGGAACAACCAACAGCAGCATGCAGTACCAGTGCCTCAGAACCCATACACTCAGTATCCTCCAAACATGCAGCAATTATTGTTAGGTTTTACCCCACCTCCATTACAGCAGTTACTGCCTGGTTTTACTCCACCTTCCTTGCCACCCATTCCACAAAACCCGCAACAGTCTAAGAATCCACCACGACCTACCATCTTGCCCGCTCAACCCATTCCAAATCTGAACCACATACCACCCCTACCACTTCATAATGCTGATTTCTAGAACTATCCAGCTTACAACATAAATCCCATTTCTATACAAGAGGTACAGCTGAGATCTGGAAGAGTTTTAAATAAAAATCAGCCTAAAACAAAAACAGCCTCAAAGGTAATCATTGAGGAACATGAAGATGAGCCTGCAGATAATTTATCACCTGAGATACCCCTGCAGGATGTTATCATTCCGAAGTAGAAGGAATCTGAATCACAACCTAACACACAGCCTCAGGTTCCCAAAGAGCCTCCTTTTCCTGAGAGGCTTCTCATTGAAAAACCAGTTATACAATCTGAGTTTGATATTATGACTGAACTGAGAAATGTCTGTGTTAAGATTCCATTGTTACAGGAAATCAAGGATGTTCCCATTTATGCCAAAACCATCAAAGAACTCTGCATCAAGAAACCTGGTCGGAAACAGAAGGATCCACCCACGATACACCTAGTAGGCCAGCTATCAAATTACATTTCAGAAACACCTAAAATCGTAAAGTATGCCAACCCAGGAAACCCAATAGTTTCAGTGACCATCAACGATGTATCTATTGGCAATAATTTAGTGGATTTAGGTGAAGCCATCAATATCATGACCAGCAACACAGTGGAACTGTTGCAATTAAACCAGTTTCTGCGCCCTACTCCTACAGTACTTGAACTGGCAGCAGAACCACTATAAAACCTGCTAGAGTTCTTGATGACATCCTTGTGAGTTTAGCCTCGTGGGAGTATCCTGTGGACTTCATGATAATTCATTCAAAGGATCCCACAAAAGGCCATCCAATCATTCTAGGGAGACCCTGGCTGGCCACAGCCAATGCTTTCATAGGATGTCGCAGTGGAGACATGTTCATTTCAAATGGCATTTCTTCACAGAAACTTACTCTGTTTCCACCTGCCCGGCCTATTACAGAAGAATTGTGTTGGTTAACCTGTCCCTATTTTGAGAATGAGGATGAGGAACCCTTATTCTCTGTTGATGAGATCCATGCACTGCAAGAACCTACCGAAGATGACATTTTAAGCCAGTTCCTTTCTGTAACAGAAAATGTTGAGTTTCCACAGACCTATCTACAGTATGATCAGATTTTTCGAGAGGATTTTTAGGAACGAAGTGATTTATTTTCTCCACTTTCACCATCCGTGGTTTTCACTGTTTCTGAACACTCAGGGCCATATACCATTCCAGTAGAACTTAGTCCAGGTAGATGTCTATACATCAACTCTGAATTAAGTACCAGTCAACAAGAACAACTGACAAAGCTTTTGAAAGAACAGTCAGGGGCTTTTGCTTGGGAATACACTGACATGAAGCGAATACACCCTGACACCTGCATTCACCACATCTACATCCAACCAGGGATGACCCCAGTTAGACAGCCGCAGAGACGCATGAATCCAATCCTGAAAGACTTCGTAAAAGAAGAACTGCAGAAATTGCTAAATGTTGGATTCATCTATCCAATTTCTGACAGTAAATGGGTTTCACCTCTTGTGGTGGTACCCAAGAAATTAACAGGAAAGTGGAGGATGTGTGTAGACTTTAGGGAGATAAACAAGGCAACCCTGAAAGACTACTTTCCTCTACCCTTCATAGACCAGGTTTTTGATACCCTGGCTGGCAAAAGATATTTTTCTTTCCTGGATGGGTATAGTGGGTACAATCAAATTCAGATTGCTCCTGAAGACCAGGAAAAGACACCTTTCACATGTCCTTGGGGCACTTATGCCTATAAAGTGCTGCCTTTTGGGTTATGTAATGCTCCTGCGACATTTCAGAGAGTTGTCCTTGGTGTTTTTGCTGACCTGATTCATGACTGTGTGGAGGTTTACATGGATGATTTTACTGTCTATGGTAACACCTTCGAAGAAGCCTTGAGTAACCTGGAGAAAGTCCTGATCCGCTGCTAAGAATCAAATCTATCCCTCAGCCATGAAAAATGCAAAATGCTCTTAACTGAAGGGATTGTGTTGGGTCACCATTTGTCTGCTGAGGGAATCAAGTAGACCCAGCCAAGATTGAAGTGATCGTTAATCTTCCCTCTCCAAAGACCCAGAAAGATGTAAGAAGCTTTTTGGGGCATGCTGGCTACTACCGACGATTCATTGAAAATTTTACAAAAGTAGCCAGCCCCATGTTTAAACTGTTGACGAAGGATACAGAATTTTGTTGGGATGATAATTGCCAGAGCGCTTTTGAGGAATTAAAAGAAAAACTATCTATGGCACCTGTCCTTAGAGGGCCAAATTGGTCCCTTCCTTTTCACATCTCCACTGATGCCTCAGACACTGCTTTAGGAGGAGTGCTTGGGCAAAAAGAGAACCAACAGAATTATTCCATCTACTTTACCAGCAAGAACTTGACCCCCCCTGAATTGAACTACACAGTAACAGAGAAAGAATTTTTAGCTGTAGTTCATTCCATCAACAAATTTCGCCACTATATCACTGGATATGAGGTTTTTGTACACACTGACCACTTTGCAATCCTATTCTTGATGAAAAAACCAGTCACTACTGGTAGAATCACCCGATGGATTTTACTGCTTCAAGAATTCAACATTACCATCGTTGATCGGCCAGGGAAAGAGAACGTAGTTGCAGATTTTCTTTCTCGTATTCCCCAGGATAGTACCGGTACTCCAGTGGACGATGACTTCCCTGATGAACATTTATTTGCAGTAGCTACCAAGACCCCTTGGTTTGCAGATACAACAAATTATCTAGCCACAGGAAGATTACCAGATCACTTATCGCCTCCACAAAAGAAAAGAATTATCCAACAGAGTGCTTACTATTCTTGGGTGGGAAGTGATCTCTTCTATACAAGTCCTGACATGATTATTAGGAGATGTGTCCGAGAAGATGAAATCCCTGATATTTTCCAGGCCTGTCATGATGGGCCTTGTGAAGGACATTTCTCTGACAAGAGAACAACATACAAAGTTTTGCAATCAGGATACTATTGGCCGACACTGTTCAAAGATGCAACGAAATATGTAAGAAGCTGTGACAGTTGTCAAAGGATGGGAAGGCCCACTGCAGCAGACGAAATTCCCTTACGACCACAAGTTGTCATTGAACCATTTGATAAATGGGCATTAGACTTTGTAGGGCCAATTGCTCTGATGTCAAGGAAGAAAAAGTACATCTTGGTGTGCACAGATTTTGTGACCAAGTGGGTAGAGGCAAAAGCCCTATATCAGGCAACTGAGAAATCAGTGATTGAGTTTATGTACAAAGAAATCTTTACCCGCTTCGGTGTCCCACGAGAGATTTTCATAGACCAAGGTGCCCAATTTACTTCCAAATTGATGAAAGAACTCACTGACAAATATGGGATAAAACATTGTAAGTCCTCCCCCTACCATCCACAAGCCAATGGGCAAGTGGAGTCTACAAACAAAGTTCTGGAAGCCATTCTGACCAAGACCATACACTTGCATCATAAATATTGGGCAGATAGACTTCCAGAAGCTTTATGGGCATACCGGACTACATGGAGGAATACCACTGGTCACACTCCTTACGAGTTAGTATTCGGTAAACAAATTATGCTTCCCATAGAATTCCAGGTCCATACATTTCGCCTCGCAGCAGAGTTAGGGTTGGATTTGAGTGAAGCACAGAAACAAAGGGTCATGCAACTTAATGAATTAGGAGAAATGAGGCAGGATGCTCTTCAGAGGACCATCCTTGTGCAAAATCAACATAGCAAGTGGCATGACAAGTACATCAAGAAAAAACATCTCCAACCAGGGGATTGGGCATTACTCTTTGATTCCAAATACAAGACTTTCAAAGGAAAACTTACAACGAGATGGTTGGGACCTTACGAAGTAGAAACTATTTTCGATAACGGTGCCGTCAGGATTAAAACCATAGAGGATTCCCAGAACTCCTTTGTAGTGAATGGACACCGATTGAAAGTGTACAACAAGCCTTTGTCAAAAGACGATTTCTTACAGGAAGTGGCTAAGAAAATAGAATTGAAGATAGTAGGAGAGGAGTCTTCCTCTCCTGCTGCTCCTTGATCATGCATACTGTTTTAAAACTCTGTAAATAGTAGATTTTCAAAAAAAAAATCAAATAATATAAAAAGAAAAAAAAACATTTGTTTTCTTCTTTCTCTTGGATGTGTTGACATTTTGTTTTCAGTTTTACAGGCCTGGTAAGAAGGAGTGCAGAACTGAATTCACAACAGGTAAGAAGGTAAGATTGTTTATTTCATGAGAATTTCTTATCAGTATGGCTAACTTGTTTTGCACCAGGTACATTCGAGCTTGTTTGCTCCTTTCGTTTGCTCATTAAAAATGAAAGGGGCATTTATCAGGAAGGATTATTCTTTACCAGACCTGGTGAATTACTATGGGAAATAAAATCCCTTGGAGTCTTCTTTGGCATTTCCTCAAACTCTCTAAATGTGAGGAAGCAATGAGCATGAACTAGCTTGGGCTCATAAAATCCACAAGCAAGTGTTTACTGTCCTAAAAACTATGTCTGAAAAATTTTTATCTGCACTCATGTTGGATGATGTGGAATACGTTAAGGTCCACCTTTCAACGAATCTCACTCCATCAACATTAGCACATTATTTGGAGCAGAGATTAGAGATTATTCAACACCCTGGACTCTGCATGCCTTAATGGCAGATGTCTTTGCTAACAGCCATGGGAATACACCAATGTCTCTTGGTTGATGGATCCTACAGGTGACTCGACACCGACACCTCTATTCGTACCTGTTTAGGATGTGTTGTAGGTACCTTGATTCCCATTGACATCACAGGTGGGTCATCTCGCATCGGTTAACAACATTCATTAATGGCTGGTAATCCGATGATTTATGTTTGTGTTCGACTCCGGCACATATATTCACACATTCAGACTTGTACCATGGGAGATGATTTGAAGCTGTTTGAAGACATATTTTCAGTCGATTTTTCTCAAAACAGAATAGGAACCAGGTCCAGGGGTCATCATAAGCTACTCTGCTGTCATACACAGGAAATCTTCTTTTTAGAATGGTATTATTTGTTCAAGTTTTTCTGCAGACTCCTGAAGGTTCCAGTGGTACCAGTCAGTACCAGTACCGAGTTTATCAGTTACAGGTGCATTAAAAAGACCAGAGAAGCTACAGTGTTCATGCTTTCAAAATCCAGACTTAGTTTCAAAGATGATCCTGCTGCAAAACTTGCATCTCGAGGGAGAGAGGTAATGTAACTCAGATTTCTGAATACTCCAGTGGTACCAGTTAGTACCAGTGCATAGCGCATCAGTTACAGGTGCATTAAAAGGACCAGAGCAGCCATAATGTTTGCATTCCTTCAGATCCAGACTAGCCTCAAACGATAATTTCACAACGAACTTTGCATAACAATGGGTAAAGGTAATGTAACTTAGGTGCGTATAAGTTCATATCGATTGATTGTATTAAAGTTGCATACTAATGTTTGAATTATGAGTGCCTTAACTACCCCTTAACATTCCATCATTTCTACGATTGGTTCACTGAATCTCAGGGCATTTCGTGTCATGAACATCCGCCATAACCGGGACTTGTTTCGATTTGACTTGGTTATCATAGTTCTACACCCCGTACGATCTCCATCATGACCCAGCACCTTATCTGATTCCATAACGATTCAAATCTTTTCATATCGCCCGACCGTTCATTTCACCGAACTCCATATTGCATTCTCCCCTTTCCTCGCTCTTGTCGCCCTCAACCAACCTCCATTGCTAACGATCGACTCTCCCTGTTATGCCAAAAGGAGCTATGGTCGCTAACCGCCATGAACCAGAAACCTATGCTGACCTGGAAGCCCTTCCCGAATATAAGGCCATGAGAGAAATTTTCAAGCAAGCCGGATGGGAATCATTCCTGAAAAAGTTTAATGGGTACAATGATGCCATCACCCTTCAATTTGTGCTGCACTTCGATGGTGAGACCACCAAGGTGGGCAAATTGGAGTTCAGGGTTACCGAGGAGTTTATCGCATAAGAGATTGAGTTACCCACCACCGGCCAGAGGTGGATGAAGGGGCAACCTGTGGATAAGGAGCTCTGTGCTCAATTGTTAAAACCCCAGTACCGGAACACGAAATGGACCGAAGGGATGTCTCGGGCTTGGTTGGAGCCACAGTGGGCGCAGGTGTTGATCATCCTTCAGCGCTATTTAACATGCGAGGGCCGTTACACCATTCTCTTTCCCTGTCACGCCCGACTGCTACTGCACTTCACAGGTACCTTGTTGAACGTACCATTTTTTCTGTTAAAAAGTTTGAAATGGATGGCTGAGCAAGTTCAAAGGGTTAGTGAATTTAGAGGGAGCCTCTTTCACTTCAGCTTAGTCAAGATTTTGATTACATGTGCATTTTCAAAAAAGAAAGAGTCTTGGGATCTCTTTGCTACCAAAACCCTCGCTCGGGCCCAACTGAAAGCTAAAAAGGTGAAGCCTATTTCCCCACCTAAAAAGCCGACCCCCAAGACAAAGAAAGTTAAGACCCTAACTGCTGAAAACCCTGAGCCCAAACCTAAAATTCATGACGGGGTCGAAACCAATGCCGAAAATGGGCCGGCCACCACACCTACCGAAGTGGACACTGCAGCCCCTAGTCCTTCCCCAGTCACCAATAATATAATCAATGTGGAGGAGCTAATTGAGCCAATTGATCAGCCCAGGAGGAACCCAAAGAGAAAATGCAAAAGTGCATCGACAGGGATGGATGATTCAATCCCCAGCTACCCCACGCAGGAAAGAATGGGAAGCACATATGGCCACGAGGAGGCCCCGGAGCCATCCGAAATGACATGGATGTTGTCTCAGCTCATCCGGAAAAATCGCAGGACCAGTCGGCGGGCCACCACACCTAAGAAAGTTGCACAAGAGGAATCCATTCAAGTACCAGCCGGTACTCCCGAGATACCTAAAGAGCTCACCCCTGAACCCCATCCAGTTGATACTTCTACACTCAGCCCCATTCATCCAGACTCAATTGATAACCAGGAACTCAGCCCCGATCGTAACTTTGATCCAACTGACACCTACGACCACACTCCTGATCAGTTTACTCCCGGATGTAGTTCATACCATCACTCCGATCAATTCCATACCCTTGTTCAAAGTCCCGAGGAACTCACACATGCATCTAGCCCCTCACCACAGCCAGGCCAAGACCAGACCATTGAAACTCACTGCCAACTCTCCTCCAGCCGAACCTTGAAGCCACTGGTGACGAAGTTACAAAGCAGGAACAATAGACTAAAGGAGAAATTACATGAGTACCGTGTACTGGACAGACATGTTAAAACAGAAAACAAACTCCTGAAGCTCAGGGTGACCCACCTTTTGTTAAGAATCGGAAGGCTAAAGCAGAGAAGGCAAATTATTGTCAAAAGGAGCAGGCAGCTTCAAAGGATTGCTAAGAAGCATGTCATCATTAACAGGGTTCTTAAGAAAGAACTGAGAAATCTGAAGAAGCAAGAAAGACTCCAGATGCTGGTTGCAGCTACTGCAACCCTGTGATGGCTACCAAGTTTTTGATCTTTTTTTGTTGCCTGAGGACAGGCAAGAACTCCAGTGTGGGGGTATGTTGGTCCCCGGTTTTGACCATGTTCCTTGCCTATACTATATACCATTGACCTCCAACTATATGCCAGTACCACCCTTTTTGACCTCATTTTGATATAATCA